>JACBKR010000605.1:0-68101 GCA_014218235.1 Colocasia esculenta
GTAACAGTTGCACAACACGCGCACTTGGTGTTGGCAGTCAGGTGGACTCACGAACTTCCCGCTGGCCATGTTATGCACAAGTCCAAAGGTCCGACGTGATTCAAGGTAAGAGCAAACTTCTAATAGCCGTTTGGATCATATCGATCCCTAAAGGTGTAATGGGTGTTAGGGTACAACCGGCTCGTCAACCATGTGAGAATCCATGATCAGAGGAGACTTATAGAGGCCTAGTGCAAGGGTTCACTAGTCCGACGAAAGGAGTGTTCACCACAAGCCAAGTAAAGTGTGTATATAAAAACAGGTGCTCGACGTTATAGAGGAATTCTAGAACAGTGGAGCATCGATATCGGTATATAACAACACAAAAAACGAATACAAGTCCTTTAAAATAGGGAAATTAATATACTTTATTGCAATAAATTACCAGATACATTATGAGATATTTTATGCCAGATTTCAGCCATATATGGATGGTTCATGTGTGTGCATGTGTAAGAGAAATCATAGATAGAAAAGAAGTCGTGAATATGTAATTTAAAGCATTCAATATAGCTCTATTTTAGACAGGTGTTTTTACTGCGTGTGTAACTGTGAAAAAGGCGTGAAAGCGACGTACCCATGTAAGGGTCGCGACAGGGTCATGATGGAATGCGATAGGGTCCTGTACGGGTCGCGACAGGGCTGTCTGCTCAAGCGGCCAGAGCGAGACGGGGTGTCCTGTCGCGTTCAGAACGCGACAAGAAGAGGCGTCGCGATGGGCTTGAGAACGTGACCTGTCGGGCCGTTGCATTCTCAGGTCCGTGGACTAAGCTGACAGAGCTCCGATCTGTCTTGCATTGCGGTCCAAATACTTGCCTTTTTTGACATAGGGTAGTTCAGAAAATCATACTTAATCGTATACACTATGAAAAATCATGAAACCAGTTTTAAACTGATCTAGACATGCAAGGGTACTTCCAGAATTAGGAATTTGAAAACAGTCATGGTATCGACATAGTTCTAACAAGTTAAACAAGAAGCAACCTGATTCCTGGTGCAGCAGAGATGAATGATTTAATTCGGGCAACATGCTTGATAAAAATTAGGGCTTTTAGGGGCAAAAGATCCCTAACAACAAGTAATATCTATAGTAAACTTTTCATAGCATGGGAACAAGTGTATATAGAGATCTGATTTAAACATGATGACTTGAGGTTATCATGTATGTAGAACTTCAAAAATCAAGAACAAAAGATTGGCTCGATGAAAAATTATGAAACAAGAGGGCTTTTGTTCCTGGTGATTGGAACTACCTATAGATGGATTTGGTTTTGCTTGTGAGAATGCCTACCTTTGACTCGATTTATCTTCTAGGGCCTAGAACTCCAAAAACGAGGAAGAAGCTCCAAGAACTCCTTCTCCCCACGAGATCCTCTCCTCCTTGACCTCTTCTCCATGTCCAACACCTTTGGCAATGAGCTAGGGTCGGCCAAGAGGGTTAAGAGATGTATTTATGTAAACACAAGTTCCTATTCCTACTAATACTCAAATTCCTCTAAATTCCGAGATTTCCTAACTCCACTTTTCCTCTCTTGTTTTCCAATCTCTAATTGGGTTAAGATAGTATCTAAATTCGAGCTAGATTATATGGGTAGGTTTAGGAATCATATTCCAACTCAAATTGCCACTTTTATTGCATTAATAACCCCTTTCTAATTAGGAGATAAGTAAATTACGAATTTAGGGTATTTTCTTATTATTCTCCCTTTGTAAATTCATATTTTGACCCACTAAATTTTAGAGGGTCCATTAAGCAAAGCTCATTACTCTTTTCCATTTAATGGGTTTTATTTAATTCTCTTTTCATTCAAATATCCATTTAGCTAGGTTTTAATTCTTTATTTAAATTATTATTTTTCTTAAAAATTCAGGTTGCTACAATAAGGAAAAATGGTATGAGATGGGCCGAAATATTTTGGAAGGGAAGGCCAAAGAGGTGAGCAAACACTACCTTTTGAAGATATTCCTCATAGATAGATTTTTGCTTGTTGGTGATAGAAAGAGAAAACCAAAGTGGAGGATAACAGGGTTCAGAAGAGACAGGATGGGTGGAAGTGAGTCTCCTTTTCTTAGGAATAGGGCTGGAAGAGCCTGTCCTATGAGATGGGTCCTAATAGCCGGACTGAACGAAGTATTGCTACTTCAAATTCATCCTTGATGTCCTGGATTTTGGTGTGAGCTAATTGGGCACCCTCAGGAATAATAGAAATGAAAGAAGGAGGTGTTTGTGGATGGAAGAGGGATGCAGGGGTGATGGAAGGGAGATCAGATGGTCCTGAAGAAGAAGAAGAAGGAGGACCACTAGAAGAGGCTCCAGCTGAAGAAGCTGTGAGAGGAACCTCAACAGAAGATAAGGGTGGAGGAATGATGGTGGAGGAAGTAGGAGATGAAGGAGTTTGGGAAGAGAAGTGTAGGTGAGGAAATGGTTCTAGAGCGGGGTCGTTTGAAGGTGAGAGGAGCTAGAGGAGCAGTGGATGAGGTGGGTGGAGGAGGGGCTGGAGTTGGAAGGGTAGGAAGAACAGAGGGCTCTGGAATTACAGCCTGATCTTCTTCTCTTACAGCCATAGATTCCACTGGAGGTGAAGCATCCTCTGCCAGCCCTACTGGCCCAGATTTCTCAGCATCAACCACTTCTTCAATGAGCTCATTCTCAACATGAATTGGCCCTGGTGGCCCTGCTGGGTTTTCAGACAAAGGCCCTGATGGCCGCTCTTCCTCTTGTTGCTGCTCTGCAATGACAGGCCCTGACGGCCTAGCTTCATCATCCTGTTGTTGCTCTGCAATGACAGGCCCAGATGGCCTATTACTCTTTTCACTTGGCCCTGATGGCCCTGCACTACAGGAACGAGGGGCATGAGATGGTAAGTGCTCCCTCACAAAAGCTGACAAATCCATAAGCATTGTCCTCATACTGTCATAATCTTTTCAAAGACTTTCAAGTTCAGATGACAATGCCCCTAATTCATGGGCAGATGAGCTTTGACTGATAAAAATGGAAGCCATATCCGACCTCACGGAACATAAAATTTTGCCTTGCTCATCCAGACGCTCAACAATAGGTTTCAAATTGATTTTCAACTTCTCTTTCCCAGATCTTCTGTGTGGCTTACTAGTGAGGAGAGAGACTTCTTTAGCCACACCTTTTCCTTTGTCTTCTCTTGCCCTAACCACGGGCTCTTCATGATCAACATTTTCATTTTCTTCTTCTGAGGCACTTTCCACAATGCCTTCTCTAAACTGATCATCAATGGGGGCATTGGCATTTTTCTCCCCCTGAATTGCTGCTTGCTCATCAACATGTTGCTCCCCCTCAATGGGAGCATCTTCTACAACTGATTCTTCATGAGCAACAATTTGCTCCCCCTGACTAGGAGCATCTTCTATAACAATCTCATCAATGTGGCCTGATGCCACAGCTTCTGCAATTTGAACTTCACTAACTACTGGATCCCTTAGAGAGCTTTGGATGGATTCCAGTACATCTCTGAGTACTGAGCCTACTCGGGAAGAGGGAAGAGGATCCTCTGAACTACGCCCAATAGGCTCAATGTCCTCTGGAGGGATATCCTCAATCCTGCTGCTAGATTCTGCTACTTGAGGTGCTACTACTGGCTCTTCTTGAGCTACAACTGCTGCTACTACTGGTTCTGTTCTGCTGCTACTACTTCTGCTGCTGCTACTTCTGCTTCTTGGACCTCTTGGGCTTCGCCAATGATGGCTTCACCCTCAGCCACAGAAGTCTTCGTCCAAACCCCATTGACAACCGAAAAACCACTTTTTCTCAAACTTCTGGACCAGATAGCTTGGCCCATCTTCTCAGACACATCTCCCACCACACTGATGCCATAGTGTTGAAAACATTTGGTGAGCAGATGAGCAAGGTAGAGAAACATTCAACTTTCTCTTTGTGTCCCATACTTGTGTGCTTGGAAACTTCATCCTTTCAATCATGATCTCTGCAGTGTTGATTTTTGGTTCTGGATGGCCCAGAACATCATGTCGGAGTCCGCCTTGGTGCAAGTGGAGAAGGTGGCACTCCCTGGGACTACTATTTGTCACACAATGAAATGTAATAAGCGATTAAAGCATTCAACTGGTTGATATCTAGTTTTCCATCCTTCAATCTATATTTGGACCAACAATCCCTAAATCTTTCACCTGAATATCCATACTGTGAACTCCACTGTGTCTGGAGGTAGTCACACCGAAGAGAGATGCCAATAGGTCTCGTGTGACCCTAATATGAGTTCCCTTGACCATGGAAGTCAGGGTCCCGTCTTCCTCTGTCTTCAACATACATAGAAAGCTTTTACAAGGTCCGGATAACTTACTTCTGATAGGGTGGCAATCTTTGTCCACTTCAATCTGTCCATAGTTGCGACGATACTGCCCATTCCATTCTTCTGCAAGTCAGCCACATCCACTGCTTTGTGTCCACAAAGCTTGGTCTTTACTGAAGCATATCTTTCCTGCTGCTCAGTGGTAAGAAATGTAGCCCCGTAGCCCCTGACGCTGCCAGAAACACTAGAAGTGGGAAAGAGGTGGAAGCTTGAAATCTCAGGGAGTCGATGCGGAGTCGATAGGGTATCACCTCAGGCAGAAGGAAGAAGATGATGAAGGGATGCGAATCGTTGCCGCACAGATTTTGGGATATAAAAAAATTAGGAGGAATGACCTTTGGAATTTGGAGGCACCATGATGGCAGAAAACGACAAACTGACTAGTTCGATAGGAATAAACTCTTATAAAATAATGAACCGTCATGACAAACTTAAAGGAATAGGCAATAATTGGAGTTTTGCTCAAAAAAAATTTTATAAAAAAATTAATATTTTAGTTTTAAACAGATAATTCTTTCACAATTTACACATGCCTAATTCCCTTCTAAGAGAAATAAATCTCTCTTCGGGTAAAGCCTTTGTGAAGATATCTGCTAACTGATTGTTTGTATCAATAAATGAAATATCAATGTGTCATTTGCTACATGATCACGAATGAAATGATATCTAACCTCAATGTGTTTAGTCCTTGAGTGTTGTACTGGATTCTTGGTTAGATTTATAGCACTGGTGTTGTCGCATAACAATGGAATTATCTTGATATGTAACCCATAATCCTCAAGTTGTTACTTGATCCATAGGAGTTGTGTACAGCAACTTCCAGCAGCTACATACTCAGCTTCAGCTATTGACAGAGCTACTGATTTTGTTTCTTTGAGGACCACGATATCAAACAACCTGCAAGGAATTGACAACAGCCACTGGTGCTTTTTCTATCTATTTTGCATCCAGCGTAGTCAGCATCAGAGTATCCTACCAAATAATTGACATGATTTTGGATACCATATACCTAAGTCAGAGGTTCTAACTAAGTATCTAAATATTCTTTTGACATTAATTAAATGAGACTCTTTAGGATCTGCTTGATACCTAGCACACATACATACACTAATAATATATCAGGTCTACTAGCAGTTAAGTACAGTAAAGATCCTATCATACCTCTGTAGATTTTTATCTACATTCTTACCATCTTTGTCACTGTCCATTCTTGTTGATGTGATCATGGGTGTTGATAATGGCTTGACATTTCGAATCCAAACTTCTTTAGAGTTCCTTGGTATATTTGGCTTGACATATGTGGGTGCCTTCTTTTCCTTGCTTAATTTGCAATCTAAGGAAGTAGTTAAGCTCCCCCATCATGCTCATCTCGAATTCTCCTTGCATAATCTTCTAAAATACTTGCGAAGAGATTCATCCGTAGAACCAAATATTATATCATTAACATATATTTGAACAATCAAAATGTGTTTGACATTAGATTTGACAAATATATACTGTCTACTTGATCTTTAGTGAAACCATGATCTAATATAAATGCACTTAGTCGTTCATACCATGCTCTTGGTGCTTATTTTAATCTATATAATGCTTTGTGCAAATTAAATACATGATTGGGAAAATCAATGTCATCAAAACTAGAGGTTGTTCCACATAAACCTCCTCTTTTATGAAACCGTTTAAGAAGGCAGACTTTACATCCTTTTGAAATAATTTTATGTCTAATGTTGATGCATATGTGAGTAATATTCTAATAGCCTCAAGTCTGGCTACTGGTGCATAGGTTTCATCGAAATCTATGCCTTCCTCTTGGAATAGCCTTGAGCTACCAATCTGGCCTTGTTTCTTATGATCGCACCAGCTTCATCCAATTATTTCTGAACACCCATTTGGTGCCAATCACTGGATGATCTGATGGTCTAGGAACAAGTGATCAAACCTGGTTTCCCCTGAACTGATTCAGTTCATCTTGCATGGCTAAAATCCAAGATTCATCATGATAGCTTCATTGACTGTCCTAGGCTCTATTTGAGAAACAAAAGCTAAATAATCACATGGATTATGTTACCTCTTGTTCTTACCCCTACAGATGGATCACCAATAATGTTTTCAGGAGGGTGATCTCTCTTGTATCTCCATTCCTTTGGAAGATTCTCATGGACTATATTCTTTTGTTGCAGGTCTTCTAGAGGTGGATCTTCCTTGTCCTCAATTGATGAGTTCTTTAGCTTCTTGAACAATTCATCTGCATCATCATTATCACTATCTTCTTCCTTTCTCAAGGAAGGGTTAGTTTCATCAAAGATAATGTGTACTGATTGCTCAATTAATAAAGTACGCTTATTAAATATCCTAAAGCCTTTAGGTTTAGATGCATACCCCATGAAGATGCCTTCATCTGATTTTGCATCTAACATACCAATGTCTCTTTTTCCATTGTGGTGGATGAAACATGTACATCCAATGTCCTGAAGTGACTGATCTTCGGCTTCTTTCCCTTGTACAATTCATATGTTGTCTTCTTTAGGATAGGCCTGATCATTACTCTATGAACAATGTAACTAGCTATGTTGACTGCTTCAGCCGAAAAATATCTTGGCAGATCATATTCTGATAGCATCGTTCTTGCCATCTAGAAGGGTTCTATTCTTTCTCTCAGCAACTCCATTTTGTTGTAGTGTCCTTGATGCTGAGAATTGTGTTCAATTCCTTGTTCATCATAGAACTTTGCAAATTTTTCATTCTGGAATTCTCCTCCATGATCTGATCGGATTCCAACAATGCAGTGCTTCTTATCTTTTTGAACATTTTTGCTGAAGCTTACAAAACTATCAAATGTATCATCTTTGTGTTCCAGAAAGGATACCCATGTGAATATTGAATAGTTATCTACTATAACGAATCCAAAATTATTTCCTCCAAGACTTGTGGTCCTCATTGGCCCAAATAAATCCATATGAAGGAGTTTTAAGGGTTTGGAGGTTGTTACCACAGTCTTTGACTTGAAGGATGACTTGGTGTACTTTCCTTTTGCACATGGTCCACAGACATCATCCATTCTTGTGTTGATCTTTGGCAGACCTTCCACCAGGTTTCTCTTGATCAGCTTTCTCATGCCATCCAAACTACAGTGACCCAATCTTCTGTGTCATAGCTCAGTTGACTGCTCCTTACTAGCTGCTAAACAGATATCTTGATCTTTCAGTTCTTCAAGGTAAAGTACATACATATTCTTTTCTCTGTTTGCTTCAAAATTACTACTCATCCTTCATGATGTTGCATCTAGATTCTTGGAACTTGATTTGATGTCCTTTATCATATAGCTGGCTTATGCTGATGATTATGCTTCAAACTTTTTACGCATAATACATCTTCAATAAATATTCTCTCTTTATTGCCAACAGATCCGCATCCTATCGTTGTTCCTTTTCCATTGTCTCCATATGTCACTGTGCCTTCTTCAGCTTCGAGGTGAGAGAATAGCTTTCTATTACCTGACATATGCCTTGAGCATCCACTATCCAAATACCATTTGGATGCTCGAAGATTTCCCTGAAATGAAAACATCAAGCTTTAGGTACCCAAGTTCTTTTGGTCCTGGTTGGTCAGTGTCATCAATTTTTCTTTTAATTATCCATTTTTTTTGTTTGGTTGGACATGTTATTTTACTGTGACCTAGTCTGTTGCAATGACTACAACATGTTTTTTAGTTACCCTTACATACGGAACATACTTATAGTTTGATTTATATGAACTATCTTGTTCAGCTACAAATTTAGGAGTAGGATACGTTTTAGGGTATACTATAATGTCTTCATTATCTGGGGGTGTATAACCTAATCCTTGTTTTCTTTTTCCTGACCGTCTAGCACCTTTTAGTATGAAGGAATTTTTCCCATTGGTGAATTTTCTAATTTACTAGATAGTCTTTCATTTTCTTCTGTTAGTATTTTGATTTCATTTTTTAGTTCATTTGAACTTTCTTGTTTTTCTAATTCTGTTGTCTGTTTGTTTTTTATCTTTTAGATCTTCGCATGGTAACTCATTTCTTCTCTTAAGTTCATTACCTGCTTCTCTAGTTGTTCATTTTTTGATTTTAAATTTGAATTAGTATTCTCTAGACATGCAACATTTTTCTTACTAGCTTTTAGTAATTTAGATACTTCTCTATATTTACTATAAGCTCGTTGAAAGCTTCTTCTAAATCATCTGAATCAGAATCATTACAGGAATCGAAGATGAGTCAGAAGTTACCTTTTCTTCTGTGTTGGTGATAACCCACGAATGCGTCATTAAACACGTGACTAACAATCTCAAAATTATCGGCTTACACTAACGATTTTAACAATAGTTAAGTGGTGAGAGCCGAGTCGAATCCACGGGGAACTAGATTTTAGAGTTGGAAACCTTGAGTTTTTATTTAGAAAAATAATGTGGTGATATTTAAACTAAGTTGTATTAAATAAAACAAACTAATTAAACTAAGTAAATAGAGAGAGAGATAAGAAGTGGATTAGAGACAAAGAGACAAAGATCTGAAATTGCATTCCACTAAACAAAATGATCAACAAAGACTGTTTTATACTAAACCA
The DNA here is from genome assembly GCA_014218235.1 of Colocasia esculenta. Lineage (NCBI taxonomy): Eukaryota > Viridiplantae > Streptophyta > Magnoliopsida > Alismatales > Araceae > Colocasia > Colocasia esculenta. The sequence continues at coordinate 8,972 of JACBKR010000605.1, forward strand.
AATAAATCCTCAACTATCCTAAGAAAATCTGAAAATTAGATAGAGAAAGGAGAGAGAGAACCAAAGAGAGAGAGAGAGAGAATGAAAGATGAGAGAGAAAAGAGAGAGATGAAACAGAGAGAAAACAAGAGAGAGAGAGAGAGAGGATAGAAGAGTGAGAGCGCGTGAGATAGAGGAGAGAGAAGAGAGAGGAGCGAGCGGAGAGAGAAGAGAGAGGCGAGAGAGAGGAGAGAGAAGAGAGAGAGAGAAAAGAGAGAGAGGGTGCGCGGCGCGGCTCCTCTCTACGTGCATGCATGCACGTAGAGAGGAGAGAGGGGGGCGGCGTGGCAGGCGCCAGGCGGGGCTGCGGCAGGCGGACTGGCGCGGGCCTGGGCGCGAGGGCGGCCTGGGCGCGGGCAGTGCGCAGGGGCGGCGACCGGGCAGAGGCGGGGCGCTGGTGCGGGCAGCCGTGGCAGGCTGCTGCTGCTATCGTTTTGCTTCGTCCACCGAGAGAGAGAGAGAATAGAAGAGAACAAGAATGGAAGAAGAAAGAGGAGAGAAAGAAGAAGAGGAGGAAGGGGCTGCGGTGGTGAGAAGGAGATCGCAGGAGAGAGAGAGATAGAAGTGGAAAGGAAAAGAATAATCGCATGAGAGAGAGAAAGGGAGAGTTTTTATAAAGTATTAGAGAGGAAGGGGAGAGTTTAAAGGAAAGAAGATTTTTGGAAAATAGGGGAGATATTTTAAAAATGAGAAAGTATTTTTGAAAAGAAAGAGAGAGAGGAAATATTTTAAAAATAGAGTCTCTCATTATTCTCTCATGGTCTAATCAAATTTATTGGCCCATTTGACACTTCATTTCTTGGCCCATTAATCCTACAATACAACATAGTAGAGATTTAATCAATTTCTGCACTTGTAATGAAATGATAATAGAACTTATGAAATTATCAATTATTTGTCAATCAAATGGCACGATTATTCATAACAATTATGCAATTATCACACCCCCCCAACTTACTCATCGCTAGTCCCTTAGCAATGCACACATAAGTAATATTTGGGACAAACAGGAGTTTAAAACATCATACTTCATGACAAGAAAGTAAGAATGAGAATGCTTGGTCATAAGTATTTCAAGTTCCAATCGAGAGTGTCAAAGGCAAATATGACAGTTCATGTCATTAGACAGTTCCTCAAGATACGCACAAAATTCCATGACTTTTTGTTCAATGTTTGAGCATCAAAAAGAGGATGCATGTGCTTTTTACTTATCACTCAAGGATGGTATCAACTCTACACTCCTTAAATTCGATCCTCGAATTACAGGTAGCTTTCACTCTGCCTAATTCTTTTTTTTTTCATGCTCTTTCTTTTTTTTTCTTTCATTTACATGGTGCTACACTTCCCTTCACCGTTTGACGCGAGCCTCAACTCTTACCTTAGGAGTCACAGGCCCGGTTATGAAGATCAGGGGCATTTTCCATGTTTCTTTTTTTTCTCCTTTTTTTTCACTACTCCACACATTTTCACATTTATTTGTAGGCAAGTAGCTTTTTCCCCACGATTGGTCATCAATAGGAATGTAGAATATCAATCAATCAACCTGAATGTTCGGTAAAACTCTCATCAACCATTTGAATAGCTCAAAATAATACTTTACTGTGTTGATGAAATTTCAAATGTATTTTAAGGAAGATGCTAAAAACATAACTAGTTAACTCACCCCTTCAACTCACCACCTTTACAAGTACACAATATGAGTCAAGCTAGAAGCAAAAACAAAATCTCTTACATGAAATATGAAGCATGAAGTACAATGTTAGGGACAAAAATTTGAAATAAAATTTGTCTCTCCCCCCAACTTAAATGACATTGTCCTCAATAGCATAAAAGTAATGACAATAGAATAAAGTCAATGTAATTTAAGAAAGGAGAGATGCAACCTGATGATCACATGCGGGTGGTTTCATACTAGCTTTATCACAGAAGTGGCCAGCAAACACCTAAGACACAAATAAAAATAAAATCAATAGAAATCAATTTTCCTAAAAATATTGGGTTGCCTCCCAACAAGCGCTAAGTTTAATGTCTTCAGCCAGACACATGGGGGTAACAGGTCACGTAACACCCCCAATCAATTGACACCAAATTTTTTCTTTGTAAAGCATCACCAGCCATGGTGGGTCAAGTGTTCCAAATGTACTTAGCAGATCAGTAAAGGATAAAGAAATTAAGGCACTCAAGATTATATCTTCAATTAAGAATTTTCATTTTCACACTTAAGATCATTATATGTGTTGAGCACTTCAATTTGGACTTTATTATTTCCACCATTTCCACCCACAACTTCCATTTTTAGATCCTCTTTCATGATGTGGTCAGATTGAGTTGAATGCTCAGAGGATTGCTTGAACTCCATAGGCTGACTTGTGTCAAAGATAGTAGCATGATCTGGAATGAAATGACTTTCAGCATAAGGCTGCTTAAAAGGTTCAAGTGTAGTTGACCAATCAGCTAGTGGTAGCCTGTCCATGAATATATTGGATTTGCCAGGGTCAGGGAGAGGTAAAAGATCAACATCCTCCCCTAAATCAAGAGATGCTGAATTCGAGTTAATTTCAGACACAATCTCCAACTCCTCTCTTAACCATGAAGAATGGTTGACAACTTCACTCAATCCCATCTCTACACCACCTTTTCTTCATCCCTCACTTGGGTTATGGTCACCTCAAACTCAGGAAGGGAAAATAGTGGAATTTGATCATCATCTGACTTATCCAATTCCTTTTCGTCTCCCCCAACTTAAGATTAACACACTCAACACATCCCATTTGAAAAGTAGAATTGGGCTTAAGTTGTTCTGGTTGCTCCTGGCTAATGTTGATTCTAACATCCCACTGATGAATCCTCAATACCCCCCAAACTATTTGGGCCAACAATGATATGAGTGTCTTCGGGTTGGAGAATCTCAAGTTGACCACATGGGCTTGCATGGTGGTCGAATCCAAGTGAATGATTTTCAGACATTGCATTAGATTAACTAGACAATTGGCCCAATTTTATTTCCACTTACAGAGTGGCTTTAGCAAGCTGGCTTAGTTGGGCTGTCATCTTGAAAATGGATTGATTTTGAGTCAGGATTATCTGTTTCATTTGATCAAGCATTTCCTTTTGGAGATTGGTTGGGGCAGGAGATGTGTAGGTGGGCTGGGAATCAAGCTGGGATGAATAAAATTTGGGGAATCCTCAGACTGATGGTAAGGTGACTGGGAGTGTAAAGTTGTCCTCTATATTGTTTGATGAGAAGAATTGTTAGAATGTGAAGTCCAATTCTGAGAATTTTGAATAGGAGGACTTTGGACTTGGGCTAGAATAGGTTGATCTTGAAGTGTCAAATGTGGCATTACTTCCCCAAGTTGTTGGAAAGTTGTGCCGTCTGGAGCATCTGATAAACGCACAGGCAAATTAGTACCATAGAACCCTTGATCAAACCACGATATGATTTCACTACCTAGAAAGGGTCCTTGAACCTCTCCTTGTGGATCTTGGTAAAAAAACTCAAATTTTCAGGAGAGACACCCAGTTCAACTTTTGGATAGGGAGTAGGTGTGGAAAACTCTTGTGCAGTTGGGCTTGATCATGGTTGATAGATGGCCATTGGCTAGGAATGGAATATTCATTATCATAATGAGCATGGTCAACCCACTTGGTACTATGGGCCTGAGAGGATGGAGATGAGGTGTGAAGTGGGTTAACATATTTCCTCAGTCCTGATCAATATGTGATTTGTAATTGGGTGACCATGAAGATGATGGACTTGAATCCACTTGGAACCATTGTCCTGGTAAGTAGGGTTGGATGAATAAGGTAGGTTAGGTTGAGAGTGAATGCCATAATGGGCTGATCCAATTTGTCCAATTGAAGTGCCAATTTCATAACCATGATTGTCAACCCACATAAATATCTTTTTTTATTTTTTTTAAAATTTTTTTGTTGTTGTTTTGAAATATCTGATTTTTTTGTATTTTCAAATAAGTTAGCAAACAATTAATCCTATGACACTTATGGTTCCCTAGGACATAACATTTGATTTCTCACTAATCAACTGAGGCCTAACTCAAATCCATTCTCAAGCTCGTTAACTGGCCAGGTAAGAGGTGGGAAAGTGGGAGGTTCCCCTGCTCTCACAGGGACCTAATTAAGTAACCACTTGTCCACTTAGGCGTTTGCCAATAAACCTCTAGCCTTAGACACCAGTCTCCAAACTTGATAGTGGGCCCAAGTGGGCCTAATTCTCAAAGCGAACCCTAGGTCAAGTTTCTATTTTCTTATTGGGCTTGGGAATGCAAAAGATGCAGGAAGTTGTGGTTTGTGGGCTAAGGAAGGGTGATCAAATCCCCACCTTATCTTGTTAAGGAAACTACCCTTAAATATTTTAGAAATGATGTGCACACCACAAAATCAAACCAGGGGTTCTATGCAAGCATGGCAATGCATGATCATGATTTTAAGAAAGTTGAGATTCTCACCTTGCCTCCAGCAATCTTCGACAAGAAATGAAACTTTTCAAAAAAGAAACTTACCTAAAGATGAAAGTCTAAATGATGCATGCCCTAAAGAGGGAAAGTTTCTAATCTTGACATGACATCTTTTATTAGATTCAAGTGATTGATTTTTTTTATTTTTTTTATTAATTGTCTAAACATGTCAACTAAGAAAAGGAAACTCAATCAAGAGGGTTTTAATGATACTTACCTTCAACGTAATCCCTCGTTCTTTGGAAATGAAAACAAATAGAAAGAGTGAGAGAGGAAACTCACCTCACTTAACCTTTTTTTCATGCAATTTTGGATTTTTCACTTTTTATTAATACCTACAAAAAGAAAGAAAATGTTAGCTGCATATATACAAAAAAAACACCAAAATTATCAAAACTAAAAATCTAATTTCCCGGCAACGGTGCCAAAAATTGATATCCCACGAATGCGTCGTAAATACGTGACTAACAATCTCAAAATTATCGGCTTACACTAACGATTTTAACAATAGTTAAGTGGTGAGAGCCGAGTCGAATCCATGGGGAACTAGATTTTAGAGTTGAAAACCTTGAGTTTTTATTTAGAAAAATAATGTGGTGATATTTAAACTAAGTTGTATTAAATAAAACTAAACTAATTAAACTAAGTAAATAGAGAGAGAGATAAGAAGTGGATTAGAGACAAAGAGACAAAGATCTGAAATTGCATTCCACTAAACAAAATGATCAACAAAGATGTTTATACTAAACCAAATAAATCCTCAACTATCCTAAGAAAATCTAAAAATTAGATAGAGAAAGGAGAGAGAGAATAAAAGATGAGAGAGAAAAGAGAGAGACTAAATAGAGAAAAAACAGAGAGAGAGAGAGAGAGGATAGAAGAGAGAGAGCGCGTGAGATAGAGGAGAGAGGAGAGAAGAGAGAGGAGCGAGCGGAGAGAAGAAGAGAGGCGAGAGAGAGGAGAGAGAAGAGAGAGAGAGAAAAGAGAGAGAGGGTGCGCGGCGCGGCTCTCTCTACGTGCATGCATGCACGTAGAGAGGAGAGAGGGGGGCGGCATGGCAGGGCCAGGCGGGGCTGCGGCAGGCGGATTGGCGCGGCCTGGCCGCGAGGGCGGCCTGGGCGCAGGCAGTGCGCAGGGGCGGCGAGGGCAGAGGCGGGGCGTTGGTGCGGGCGGCCGTGGCAGGCTGCTGCTGCTACCGTTCTGCTTCGTCCACCGAGAGAGAGAGAGAATAGAAGAGAGAACAAGAAGGGAAGAAGAAAGAGGAGAGGAGAAGAAGAGAAAGAAGAAGAGGAGGAAGGGGCTGCGGTGGTGAGAAGGAGATCGCAGGAGAGAGAGAGATAGAAGGGGAAGGAAAAGAATAATCGCATGAGAGAGAAAGGAAGAGTTTTTATAAAGTATTAGAGAGGAGGGGGGAGAGTTTAAAGGAAAGAAAGATTTTTGGAAAATATGGGAGATATTTTAAAAAATGAGAAAGTATTTTTGAAAAGAAAGAGAGAGAGGATATTTTAAAAAATAGAGTATCTCATTATTCTCTCTTGGTCTAATCAAATTTATTGGCCCATTTGATGTTGAACCACTCCTATATTTTACCTTTTATTTGGTGATAACAAAATTTATATTTAATTAATTATTATTAAAAATATTTAATAACATGTTTTTCTTAATAAATATAAATTATCTGATTAATTGAATATTAAATATATTTAATACCATGATTTTTCTAATAATAAATTAAATATCATGATTTCCTAATAAATATAATTTTATGATATGATTGATGTGTGATTGCACTAAAACGATAAATCGATGTCTATTCAATATACATCGATTTCAGTTCGCAAAGTGCCATAAGGATTCGCTCTCATAAGGATTCACTGTCATAAGGATTCGCTCTCATAAGGATCACTACTATAAGGATTCACTCTCTCATCGATTTGGTCCCATAACGATTTGATAAGTGACTCTCACATCGATTTGGTCCCATAACGATTTGATAAGTGACTCTCATAACGATTCGCTCTCATAACGATTCGATAAGTGACTCTCATAACGATTCACTCTCATAAGGATTCGCTCTCATAAGGATTTGATAAGTGACTCTCATAACGATTCGCTCTCATAACGATTCGCTCATAAGGATTCGATAAGTGACTCTCTAAGGATTCCTTTGTAACTCACACAGACTCCTTTGTAAAACATGGATTCCTTTGTAAAACATGGATTCCTTTGTAACTCTCATAAGGATTTGATAAGTGAAACATGGATTCCTTTGTAAAACACAGACTCCTTTGTAAAACATGGATTCCTTTGTAAAACATGGATTCCTTTGTAACTCATAAGGATTTGATAAGTGAAACATGGATTCCTTTGTAAAACACAGACTTCTTTGTAAAAACATAGATTTCCTTTATATTTCAAAGTGCCTTTTGGCATCTAGTGAAAAAGTCAATATTCTTGATTTGCGTAATCCTCTATCTTTCTGACAGGAGATCTTTTTGCTTATCTTTCTAGATCTCTTCTCTCCTGTCAACAAAAGAGAGATTACTTACCACTTCTGGGTGGCATCAGGAAACATAAAGGTATGAGCCTTTTTGACAGAACACTATTTTATCTAAACACTTTTTTCTATGCTTGCAGACCTCGTAGACCACAAATTATCAGAAGAAAGAGAAGATGAGCAACGGCTAGAACTCCAACGGATTTATTCAAATTGCTCATATAAAAGATGAAGCAAGGCTGAAGAAGAAGTATGAGCTTTTCCTGAAGATTTTTCAAGAGTGTACATCCGGGAAGAACCTCAACTCCACATACACTCAAAAGAAAAGAGAGAAAGAGCCTGAGCCCAAGAAGAAGTGTTCAAGCATCTGAAGCCCTCAAGCTTCAAGCTCCTTCTCCTCTCTTCTCTCTCTCTCTATGTGCATCTTGTAAATCTGGGGGAGAGAGTCTTTTGCTGAGAGTTCTTATAGTTGGTTTTATTTGTTCCAACTCTCAGCTTTGTTCTTTCTTTTCTAAGAAAGACTTCTGTCCAGCTGTAGGACTGTATACAGTGTAGAACCCAGCTAGGGTTTTGGTCTAGCAGAACGCACTGGGGTTTGTACCAGGAGGTTGGCTTCTTTACCTGTAAGAGAAGTGGGCTGCCTTCTTGCCCAGGAAAGAGAAGAAGACCAGCTAGGGTGCTGGGTGTTGTAGTGTCCTTAAGGGGGACTGTACCCTTGGTTAGTAAAATCCCAAGAGATTGCTTGGGGACTGGATGTAGGACTTCCATGTGGGAAGGGCCGAACCAGGATAAATCTCTTGTGTTATTTGTGTGATTGTTATTTGCTTCCGCACTGCTACCTCTTATCACACTAAACTAACCAAACCTTCAAGTGTTAATTTTTGTGTTTAAAGTTTCTATTTCAGATTTCAGAAAAACCTATTCCCCCCCCTCTAGGTTAGCTTGCTGCCGTACCAAAAGGGCCAACAAGTGGTATCAGAGCGAGTCTCTGAACTTTCAAAGAAGATCCAACGATCTTAGAGTAAAGATCCATGGCAGCTCAAGGATATGCGGAAGATCAATCATCACCAGACCTCCATTCTTTGATGGAGAGGACTACCAATACTGGAAGATGAGAATGGAATGCTTCATTCGAGGCACAGACTTTGATCTGTGGCAGGTAATAGAGGTAGGTGATTTTGTTGTTGTTCCTGTTGAAGGTACTACTGCCATTACAGTAGCTGAAAAAGAATAAATTATCTCTAAACTTTAAAGCCAAGAACTATTTATGTTGTGCTTTATCCAAAAAGGAATTTAGTAGAGTTTCTGCATGCAGATCTGCAAAAGAAATGTGGGATAAATTGCAGATAATTATGAAGGAACAGATAAAGTAAAACAAACTAGAATAGACATTCTTGTCTCTCAATATGAGCAATTTAAAATGCTTCCACATGAAAATATCACTCAGATGTATATATAGATTTTCAAGCATAGTAGTTGGTTTAAGCTCTCTTGGTAAAACCTATCTGATAGAAAATGTTAGAAGATACTTAGGTCTTTAACCATTTCATGGACACCTAAAGTAAATGCTATTGAAGAGGCCCATGATTTAAACAAATTGTCGATTGAAAATTTAATAGGTTCTCTCATGGCACATGAAATAAATATGGAGCGACTATCTGAAAGCTCATCTAAGAAAAATGTACTAATGCTCTTAAAGTTGCAGCTGCTCCTTCCACTTCTTCTTCTTCTAGTTCCAAAAATACAGATTCTGAAGACAGTGACGTAGATGAAGTACTGTCAAGCTTCAGAAAATTCTCAAGAAGAAGAAAAATGGATCGAAAAGGATTCAAAATAAAGACAGAAAAGAAAAAGAACCAGTCTGCTATGAATGCAGAAAACCGGACATCTAAGACCAGATTGTCCTAAACTAAAGAAGACTGGTCAACCAGAAAAACCCAAAAAGAAGCACAAGAAATTCAAAAGAAGAGCCATGGCGGCTGCTTGGGAAAATGATGAGGTCACAAACTCAGAATCATCAAGCTCAGATTCGAAAAGGAGCAGGTAAATCTAGCCCTCAGGTGGGACTAAATGAGGTACTCTCTGAACCTTCTTTGACTCTTGCACAATTCAGGGTCAGAGTCCGAAGACTTAGAAGAAGTCTTTAATGAACTGTATGATAAGCATAAGGTTGATGTAAAAGAACTAAAAATCTCAAGAGCAACCTTACTTGTTGGAAAACACTAATTCTGATCTTAAATCAGAAATGGAACAATTAGAAGATCAATTAAAAGAATGTAAGATAATAATTATCTTTTAATGAAGATTTAAAAGTAAGAATAATGAGAAGATAGAGTTAGAAGAAAATTGAAAACTCTAACTGAAGAAAATATTATTTAAAGAATCAGTAGAAAATTAACTAAAGGAAAACATCTTAGCCCTATGCTTAAAAGGATCAAAATCTGGAAATCACAAACAAGGGCTTAGTTATACACCTCCAGAAAAAAGAAAACAGTAATAAACTCAGGAAAATATCCTTTACCAAAATTTGTAAAAGAAACAAAATGCCTCAGAAAAAAGAACCTGAAACAACCAAGCTTTATCAAAAGAAAAAGGTTTCTAAAAATTATGTTCAAATCATGCATCACAAAGGCAATAGAACTGCAAAACAAATTATATTCATTGCTGCTCTCATTGCAATAAACTAGGACACACTGTGAACACCTACACAACTAAGCACTTAGTTTGGATTCCTAAAGGTTATTTTCATGCATCTAACCATCAAGGACCAAAAAGATTTGGGTACCTACTTCTGAATAGTTTATTTGCAGGATGGCCTTGGAGCATCAGGAACAAAGGATGCTCAGGCACTGGTGACTGCCAACTCTTCATCCATCCATATCTGAAGAGGGAGTAGTCATTAATTTATTTGTAAATTTTAATATTACTAATAATTATTTTCAAGTTTCATTCAGGTGGCGTTCTCATTCAGGGGGAGCATAGAATAAGGGGGAGTATTCATTTATGTCAATCATTGTTGAACCCCTCAATGGTAAGAATTTCTTTCACAAAGGGGAGAGAATGCAATGGTAAGAACCTTCCGTTTTGGTTTGTGACAAAAAGGGGGAGAGTATGCATGGTATGCATTATCTGTGAATTTTCTGTTTTTCTATGCTTTATGTATTTTGTCAGAAAATTCATAAATTTTGTCATCACCAAAAAGGGGAGATTGTTGAACCACTCCTATATTTTACCCTTTTATTTGGTGATAACAAAATTTATATTTAATTAATTATTATTAAAATATTTAATAACATGTTTTTCTTAATAAAATATAAATTATCTGATTTAATTGAATATTAAATATTTAATACCATGATTTTTCTAATAATAAATTAAATATCATGATTTCCTAATAATATAATTTTATGATATGATTATGTGTGATTTGCACTAAAACGATAAATCGAGGTCTATTCAATATACATCGATTTCAGTTCGCAAAGTGCCATAAGGATTCGCTCTCATAAGGATTCACTTCATAAGGATTCGCTCTCATAAGGATTCACTACTATAAGGATTCACTCTCACATCGATTTGGTCCCATAACGATTTGATAAGTGACTCTCACATCGATTTGGTCCCATAACGATTGATAAGTGACTCTCATACGATTCGCTCTCATAACGATTCGATAAGGGACTCTCATAACGATCACTCTCATAAGGATTCGCTCTCATAAGGATTTGATAAGTGACTCTCATAACGATTCGCTCTCATAACGATTCGCTCTCATAAGGATTCGTAAGTGACTCTCATAAGGTTCCTTTGTAACTCACACAGACTCCTTTGTAAAAACAGGATTCCTTTGTAAAACATGGATTCCTTTGTAACTCTCATAAGATTTGATAAGTGAACATGGATTCCTTTGTAAAACACAGACTCCTTGTAAAAACATGGATTCCTTTGTAAAACATGGATTCCTTGTAACTCTCATAAGGATTTGATAAGTGAAACATGGATTCCTTTGTAAAACACAGACTTCTTTGTAAAAACATAGATTTCCTTTATATTTCAAAGTGCCTTTTGGCATCTAGTGAAAAAGTCAATATTCTTGATTTGCGTAATCCTCTATCTTTCTGACAGGAGATCTTTTGCTTATCTTTCTAGATCTCTTCTCTCCTGTCAACAAAAGAGAGATTACTTACCACTTCTGGGTGGCATCAGGAAACATAAAGGTATGAGCCTTTTGACAGAAACACTATTTTATCTAAACACTTTTTTCTATGCTTGCAGACCTCGTAGACCACAAATTATCAGAAGAAAGAGAAGATGAGCAACGGCTAGAACTCCAACGGATTTATTCAAATTGCTCATATAAAGATGAAAGCAAGGCTGAAGAAGAAGTATGAGCTTTCCTGAAGATTTTTCAAGAGTGTACATCCGGGAAGAACCTCAACTCCACATACACTCAAAAGAAAAGAGAGAAAGAGCCTGAGCCAAGAAGAAGTTTCAAGCTCTGAAGCCTCAAGCTTCAAGCTCCTTCTCCTCTCTTCTCTCTCTCTGTGTGCATCTTGTAATCTGGGGGAGAGAGTCTTTTGCTGAGAGTTCTTATAGTTGGTTTTTATTTGTTCCAACTCTCAGCTTTGTTCTTTCTTTTCTAAGAAAGACTTCTGTCCAGCTGTAGGACGTGTATACAGTGTAGAACCCAGCTAGGGGTTTGTGTCTAGTAGAAACCGCACTGGGGTTTGTACCAGGAGGTGGTTCTTTACCTGTAAGAGAAGTGGCTGCCTTCTTGCCCGGAAAGAGAAGAAGACCAGCTGGGGGTGCTGGGTGTTGTAGTGTCCGTAAGGGGGACTGACCCTTGGTTAGTAAAATTCCAAGAGGTTGCTTGGGGACTGGATGTAGGACTTCCATGTGGGAAGGGCCGAACCAGGATAAATCTCTTGTGTTATTTGTGTGATTGTTATTTGCTTCCGCACTGCTACTCTTTATCACACTAAACTAACCAAACCTTCAAGTGTTAATTTCTGTGTTTAAAGTTTCTATTTCAGATTTCAGAAAAACCTATTCACCCCCCCTCTAGGTTAGCTTGCTGCCGTACCAAAAGGGCACAACATTTGACACTTCATTTCTTGGCCCATTAATCCTGCAAATACAGCATAGTAGAGATTTAACAATTTCCGCACTTGTAATGAAATGATAACAGAACTTATGAAATTATCAATTATTGTCAATCAAATGGCACAATTATTCATAACAATTATGCAATTATCAGTTGGCCATGAAAACCAAGTTAGCTTCTTCTTCCTCGCTACTCGAGCTTGACTTGTTGTTCGAGTCGCTACTGTTATCCCAAGTCGCTTCCATAGCTTTCTTCTTGAATCTTCCTGGTTTTCTTGAACTTTCCTTCTTTCTGTATTATGATTTCTTGAGCTTCGGACACTCTGCCTTGATGTGTCTGGCTTCTTACACTCGTAGCAGATGGGCTCACCTTTCTTTAAGTCCTTTACTTTTGGCTTCTTAAAATCCTTATTTTTCTTGAAATATCTTTTACTAGACTGAAACTTCTTCTTTTTGGCTAAGATTCGTTGTAGCCTCCTAGACAGCATTGCTTCTTCATCTTCGCTGTCTTCATTGCTTTCATTTTATCTGAAAATTCTTCTGACGAGTTTTCTTCAGCTTTAAGAGCATTTGAGTGTTTCTTCATGCTCGAAGACTCTCCCAATATCTCCATGTTGATTCACGGGCTATAAGGGACCCAATGAGTTTTTCTAATGACATTCCCTTCAAGTCATTAGCTTCTTCTACGCTGTTACCTTGGGAGTCCAAGATGATGGTAGAGATCTTAGAATTTTCTTACCATATCTCCCATTTCATAGTTTTTGCCAAGACCTGCCAGACCATTTGTAATGTTAGTGAATCTACTGAACATTTGTGTAATCGTTTCCCCTGACTGCATCTGGAACCTCTCGTACTGAGTCACCAAGATATCTATCTGGTTTCTTTTACTTTGTATGTGCCTTCATATGTGATCCTTAACTTCTCCAACAATTTCCATCGCAGATTTGCAGGCTGAAACTCTGTTGAACTCCTTCTTACTGAGAGCACAACATAGTACGCTTTTGGCTTTGCAGTTTAGCGAGATCTTTCTCTTGCATTCTCAGTCCACTTTTCTTTTCATTTGTAACCAACAAGTCTCCTTCTTCAACTATTGACCAGATTTAATAGTCGAGACCTTGTAGGAAATACTCCATTCTTGTTTTCCAATAGGTGTAATCTTCTCCATCGAATAGAGGTGGCCTGTGACTGACTGGCCTTCAGAGTGACCTTGGGCTGCCATTTGATCTTTTCTCTTCAGATCGTTGGATCTTCTTCTTTGTCGAAGAGACTAGCTCTGATACCACTTGTTGCCCAGCTAGCTAGCCCAGAGGGGGGGTGAATGGGATATTAAAAATATTGAGTACCTAAAACCTATTCACACAAAGGTCACAAAAAACACACTTCGCAGATTGTTAGTGTTAGTTAAAGAAAAATCAATCACACAAAGCATTCACACGACCCAGAGAATATCCTGGTTCGGATCTCTCTCTCCTTAGAAGTCATACATCCAGTCCCTGAGCAATATCTCAGGATTTCACTAACACAAGGGTATTGTCCCCCTTATGGAGCCTTACACACCCAGCCGCAGTTGGTCTTCTCTTCACAACCCGAAGAGGAACTTACAACACCCTGGACACCACCAGGTCTTCCTTCTACTTGAAGAGAATCTCACACCCTAGATCCCACCAGGTCTTCCTTCTTACCGAAGGGAACAAAAACACAAGAAGTGAAATGAGATCAAGCCCCTAGATCAAGCTTATACAATGCTAGATCTGAAGCTAAAACTAAGAGGAAGATCTACAGAGAGGGACACTCTCAGTTTACAAAAGCTCTCAAGATTAACGCAATGAATGCAGAGAGCTAAGAGCTAAACAATCAAAGGAGTGAGGCTTGGCTCTTCGAGAAGCTCGCGAAAAACTTGTGTAAGATTGTCGTTCGTATTCTCCAACTCTTGGATTGATTTTCTTCTAGAGCTTCAGTCTTCTTTATATCTTCTATTTGAAATTTGAACGTTGAAGTGTGTTGTCTCTAAACTTTTGTTTACGCTAGACTGCATGGTCCTATAGAGCTTCCCGTTCAACGGTCTTCATGCACACACAGAGAGAAGATCTTCTGAAATATCCTTTGGCTTCTATTTGTCCAATGTTGCATGACAAATGTTGTCAGAGACCTGCACACATTAGATGCTAAACAATAGACAGCTAGACTGTCTCTTGTTGTCAGTCAATGTTAGATTGATTTTATACAAATGTAGAAGTTCCATTCTATTCTTCTAAAAAGATGTTTACAGAATAAGCATGAGAATAGAAGATATTGTCTGCAAGCATACAATGATACGTTCATTCTCCATAAATGCATAGTTGACAAAAAGATATGTGTGAAGACTTTGACTTTTCAACGTTATTAAAAATTATCTCGAAAATCAAATCATTATAGTCCATGAAATCGTTATATGCATGACTTATGAAATCGTTATGCAAATGAGTTGATATTCATGTAAATCGTTGTGCACTCATAAGTAAACTGATGCACATATAAATCGTTATGCATTAATAACCAAATGAACTCCGCCGTAGCCGATCCCAAGCCCGGGTGAGAAAGGAGGAGGGTTTGCGTTAGGTTGACAGCCAGTAGTAAAATAACGTCAAATCCTTACATGAATTCTGATCTAAATATTTGTGCTAATGCTAGGGCGTCCCCCGTAAGCGACGCGTTTCATCGGAACCCGGATGGAATGATAAGTGAGCTAGGGCCAGCTAGGGCGTTCCCCATAAGCGACGCGCCACGATGGCGCCCGATTGCGATGTCAAATAGGCAAGTGTTCCCGTATGGGGTTGGACGAACACGGGTAAAGAAGTTAGTCCAAAAACATAGGATTCGTCTAGCTACTTGGAATATAGGAACTTTAACAGGTAAGGGTTTAGAGTTGGTCAAGTTAATGAGGGAGGTTGGGTAAAATGGAGAAGTGCATCAGGAGTCCTTTGCGATCGTCGTATACCAGTGAAACTTAAAGGAAAGTTTTATAGAACGGCAGTGAGGCCTGCATTATTATATGGCACGGAGTGTTGGGCAGTGCGAAAGGAACACGTAAACAAAATATGTGTAGCAGAGATGAGGATGCTGAGATGGATGTGTGGTAAGACTAAGAAAGATAAGATTAGAAATGAGCGCTTCTTTGAGGATCTGGGGATAGCTCCAATTGATAGAAAAATGAGAGAAAATAGACTTAGGTGGTTTGGACACGTGTACCGTCGCCCTAACTCGGTGCCAGTTAAAAGATGTGACCAAATTTTAGTGGATGCTAGTAAAAGAGCTAGGAGAAGGCCTAAAATGAGATAGTGTGATGTTATTAAGAAGGATTTGGACTTTTTGAGTTTAAACACGACTATAGCACTTGATAGAAATCTTTGGCGGAAAAGGATTCATGTAGCCGACCCCAAATAATGGGATAAGGCTCTGATGATGATGATTAATAACCAAATCGTTGTAGAGATAAATCATTGTGACTCCATAAGTAAATCGTTATGCACACGTCGTTATAATCAAATTGTAAGAGACAATGTGAATGAATCATTATTTGTTGTATCAAATCGTTACAATGACCAAGTCGTTATGTAACTTGATGAATCGTTAAGTAATAGAGTCGTTATGTAACTTATCGAATCGTTATGATGGTATAGGCAAATCGTTATGATCCAACTCGTTACGAGCAAATCGTTGTTCTTTACTTAAGAAATCGATGTGAGACCAAATCATTGTTCTCATTTAAGAAATCGATGTGAGACCAAATCGTTGTTCTCACTTAAGAAATCGATGTGAGACCAATCGTTGTTCTCACTTAAGAAATCGATGTGATCACTTATCGAATCGTTATGGAAACAAATCGTTATGAATACTTAACGAATCGTTACGAACGCAATTCATTGTGAATACTTAGCAAATCATTACAAAAGCAATCATTGCAATCACTTAACGAATCGTTGTGAGGGTAAATCGTTGCGATCACTTAGCGAATTATTGTGAGGGCAAATCGTTACAACTCTACTGAAATCGTTGTAGCATAAAGAAAGTCGATGTGGACTTAGATAGACTTCATGCTTTGAAACAAAATTGCTACAGTAGGAATAATGTTTACCATTTGGCTTGATTTTCCTTTTTTTATTTCCTGTGCTCAAAACTTGTAGAAAATTCGTTAGTTTAAACTTTATATAGTTTTGTTAATCACCAAAATAGATATGTAATTTATTTAAATTACATGAGGATAAACTGATCATCATATACCCCTGCTAAAATTGCTATTAGCCATTGTTTAGCCTTAATTGAACATTGTTATTAACATTCCGACCCGATTAACCATTAATGGGCAATATTTATATAATTTCCATTAATTAAAAGCTAAATGCACGATTTATCATACTCTCATAATTTCTTTTCTCGTGCACACACTAAACATTGTTATTACCACAAGACTTTATTAAAATACCCAATAATATATCTGGCAATTATTAAGTGTAATTAATTCACTTAAATTCTCTATTTTATTATTTACACTTATCTTCATTTTACTAGCGCGCTTTATACACCGTTACCGCTTCCTTTGCCTTCGAGCACTCGAGGCACGACAGACACTTATTTTCTACATCTTTCTTGACATGGACCACCTCTCCACCAGGAAGACTCCTGACTGGACCAGGGAATCCTTGTCAAGGCCTCCGTAAGTCTTCCTGACTTGGCGCACGTCCTTAGCTAACGAGCTGGTTGTACCCTTAAAAACCATTGCACCCCTAGTTTGATTTTAATGCATATCCCATGATCATTCCTATATGGATTGTCTTCCCTATGCTTCCGGTCAATTACTACTATGAGGACTTCCTGAAATCTATTGCTGGTAACCTGGGACAAGTGCTAAGGATCTATGAGCCAACTTTGGCGCTTACGCAAACTAATGAAGCTTTCGTTTGTATTGAGTTGGATATTATCAAGGCTAGACTGGAGAGGATCTGGATTGGCTGTGGCTCAGATGGTTTCTAGCAGAAGATCAACTATACTACTACCGAATTCCAGCGATTTGTAGTTTTGCCATAACTTGGTCATGTAGAATCAGAGTGTGTTAGGAAGAATAAAAAGTTGGATGTGCAAGAGGCTCCTCCTAAGATACAGGTTACCCTAGAGCAGGGATAGAGTTTTATCCCCAAGAAATCCTGGCGTCAGAAGGTGGTTCGCGCAGATTTTTCGGATGCAGAGATGGGGAATAGGTTCTCTCCGCTTCAGGTTCCCTGGCTACTCGGATGAGGAGGATGCTGAAGGTTCATCTGTCAAGGAGGACCATATCCCTGGTCCTTCAGATCTGAATACTCTTTGGGTCCTAGTGCAGTTCCTCAGGTTTTATTCCCTGGCTAACCCTACGTTGCATGGGCTGTATGGGGAAGGCGTGATGCATGGGGTGCATGGCCCTGCATCAGTCATCAATGATATGAATGATGAGGTTGCGGTGGTTTATGGTGGCATTTCCAAGGAGTCTCCGGTGATGGCTCTCATCGAGGAAGAAGGTATGTGGGAGAAACAACCTTTCTATTCTAAACTTTCCACAAAAAAAACCGCCGGATATTTCTTTTAGGAGGGTTTCTGAACTAGCCTTGAAAAAAATATATTCATGCCAAACATTGTTATTTCTAATGAGGGTCCGGTTCAAAAGGAAGGAGGTCTCTGTACAAGATCTAAAGCTAAGGCTGTGGGGTGCTCCGCTGGGTACTCTTCCTCATGATTAGTCCTCTTTTATTCTGAATATTATAGGCTTATCCAGCATAGCCTCTAAAAGTTCGCTGCGTAGAATCATTAATCAGTATAACATTGATTTTATTGCTATTGCTGAGCCACTTGTTCCTTTGGATCGGGCTACTTCTATGTGTAGGTATCTTAAGATGGATGCTTGTTCTGGAAACAATGGGGAGGAGTCCAAAATATGGGTATTCTGGCGTAACCATGTTATTCAAACAGTTAGCCATAATGACCGACAAATAACTCTTGCATTCTTGAAGGATGACAACATTCATTTTATGATTACGGTGGTTTATGGTTCTTCTGATTCGAGCAGAAGATGGATTCTCTATGAAGATATCCTTAATATGTCCAGTAGTATTACTGTGCCTTGGTTAGTTGGTGGGGATTATAACTGTGTTACTCGTCCATCTGAGAAGAAGGGTGGGCACCCTCCTAATCTGCAGGCTATGGTTGATTTCAATGCATTTATCTCTGCCTCTTCCCTTTCGGATGCAGGTTATATTGGCCCCCATTTTACTTTGTCCAACATTAATAGAACTAGGTTAGCAGCTGTTAAAGCTAGATTGGACCGGTTGCTCATTAACAATATCTGGGAGAGTTCTTTTTCTGGGTTTCAAGTTAGGCATCTCCTTAGAGGTCTGTCTGATCATGCACCCCTGTTGGCTTCATGTCCTATTTTATCTTGGGCCCCGGCCAGGTTCACCTTTCAATCGATGTGGACTTCCCATGATTCCTTTATGATTATTGTCCAAATTGCTTGGAAGGAGATGGTTGATGGGCACCCTAACCCTTTTATTACTTTACATCTTAAGCTGAAAGCTGTCAGGGGTGCACTTCAGTCCTGGAACAAACACACATTTGGCAATATAAATGATAATGTGATCAGACAGGAGAATGAGGTGAGGGTCATGCAGAGGAGTTTGATAGCAATCCTACGATAGCTAATAGATCTGTGCTGGGGGCTGCTAATGTGAAACTTAGAAGGGCCATGCATTGCGTGGAGGTTTTTTGGGCTCAGAAAGCTCGTCTGGACTGGTTGGATAATGGTGATAAAAACACTGCTTTTTACCATGCGGTTGTTCAAGGTAACAGAAGAAGGAATAGAATTCATAGACTTCAGGTGAATGGGAGTTGGTGTGAGGACCAGGAGGTTCTTAGTAAGGAGGCTGTTCATTTCTTTGATTCTCTCCTTCAATCATCGAATCATGTTATTGATGATTCTCTTTTCAATGTTATCCCTGAGCTCATCTCTACTGATCAGAATCTTTCTTTTGTGCGCCTTCGAATAAAGATGAAGTTAAAAGAGTTGTGTGGAGTTTGAATGGCAACAGTGCTCCTGGGTCGGATGGTTTCATTGGTAGTTTCTTTACTTCCTCTGGGATATTGTGCAAGATGATGTCTTTGCTGCGGTCAATGGTTTCTTCAAAGGATTCCCTTTTCTAAGAGGTGTTACTTCAACTTACATTACTCTTGTCCCTAAGAAGGATCATCTGTGTCTTTTAATGCTTTCAAACCGGTTAGTCTGTGCAACTTTTGCTATAAGATTGTGTCCAGGATATTATGTGATAGACTTACTAATATCCTTCCAATGATCATCTTGGAGGAGCAAGGTGCTTTTGTTAAAGGTAGATTTATTCTGGATAATGTATCCATGGATAGACAACTTGTCAAGGACATTTGTCGTAAAACCAAAGGCAACAATGCTATTTTTAAGCTGGATATCAAAAAGGCTTATGACAGTGTGGAATGGGACTTCCTTTTTGCAGTCCTTAAGAAGTTTGGTTTCTCGTCCAGATTTATTTCATACATTGGCATGATGATATCAAATTGCTGGTTCTCGGTCCTTTTTAATGGCTCTCTGGCTAGTTACTTCAAATCCACCAAGGGCTTAAGACAGGGTGATCCCATTTCACCGGCCTTGTTTATCATCATGGAAGAAGCCCTCAGTAGAGGCCTCAAGCACATGATTTCTTCTGGTTATCTTCTCCCTTATGCTGGCCCAAGGGGTTGTCCCTCCCCTTCCCACCTACTATATTTTGATATTTCTTATTGGGACATGATATATATCTTTTAATAAAATTAATGATGTGGATTGCTTGACGAGTGTGTTTAGTGACTAAGGGTCTGATATGACCCTTCTATTTATAAACATTTCTCATAAACTTAGAACGTCAGAGGGTTTAAACTTTGGGCCTCTCACGACTTTTTTTTTTTTAATGCAGAGCCTTTGATCAATTACCATATTGTTCTTCACCTGATTCTGAGAGCTCTCACCTTTCAAAAACTCTGAACCAGATCAAGGCTATCAAACCAACCACCACGAAATGAATACAATGTACAACCCTGCACGCACGTAAACTGCAAGTATTCGTGGATGACGTTAGTTCATTACATTGAAAACGAGAGGTTGGCAGATTGCAGGAGGACAAATGCATCCAACTTAATTCACAAGTGCATGCAGATATCTTAATTGAAGATAAAGACTGGGGAATCTCTCTCTAGGATTCTAGAGAGAGAAGCTCTGGGTCATGCATATATCTTAATTGAAGATAAAGATTGGGAATCTCTTTCTAGGATTCTAGAGAGAGAAGCTCTGGGTTTCTAGGGGTTTCTCGCCGGTGTTGGCCCTGGCCACCGGCCCTGGTGGCTGGCGGCGATGCAGGGCTCGCCGATCCTTATGGAGTCATCTACGATGGCTGATGGAGGTGCTGGTGGCACGTTCTTTCCTGGGAGGCGTTCTTATGCTCAGATCATTGCTGGTACTAAACCACCTCCGCCTGTTTGCATTGGAGTCAAACCACCATGTTTCACGGATGTCGGAGAGCAGGCTGTCTTCTTTTCCTAGAAAGAGGTAGGTATGTCCATTAAAACTCTAAAGCTGGCCTTGATTGTGAGGTGTGCTAATGGTCGGTGCTCTATCTCGGAGTTCAAGTCTTCCCTTTCGCAAGGCTCCAGCTTAAAGGGGATTTCATCATCAGTGTTCCGAACAATAGGCATTTGCTGCTTCGCTTTGATGCTGAGGAGGATTATCTGTCTGTTATCATGAGAAGGAGCATGTACATCAAAGGCCTCCTGTATATATTTTTCAAATGGCTACGATCCAAACGTCCTTAGTGTGTTCTTTCTGATCTTGTGATCATGCCGACCATCTAGCCTGTGTTTGTAGCACGACTAGTGGGCGGATGTGACTTCTACTAGACTGTCGGTACCCGACTTGGTGTTGTGCAACTATTACTATCGTGGTTTAATGTTGTTTTACGATTATACCCTTATCTCATCTATAATCTCGTTACTCTCATCTGTTCTCTTTCACTCTATACTCTCATCTGTTCTCTTTCACTCTATACTCTCATCTCTTTTGGTACTCTATTTGGACATACAATTGATTGTCTAAGATAACAAACAGTACTATATGCCAGTGCAATAGGGCCCTATCTTGTCCTGGGGGGAGCGCCCGAAGAGTGCTATTTCCTCGCGAGGGTATCATGATCAGGATGTGTACAGCATGCATCCAGCGCCATTTAATAACAATCACAATTTAATCTATGACAATCAATATATCAATCACTATGCTAACGTTCTCTGGGTTGACAACATGTTCGACTAGAGGTGCTATCTCTACTAGTGCACTATTGTGCAACCATATACACTATTTAGTTACATGGTCAATCCTTTATCATACTAGTTTTGCAATATTTCATTGGAAGTTTTATCGTTCTCTTGCCATCATGTTCTATTACTCTCTTGGCTATATTTGATCATTCTATTTAGTTATCCTGCTTTATAAGACATTAATTATCTAAGCAAGCTTATTTACATGAGATTTAAGTCCTACTGAGCGTTATCGCTCACCCTGCATTTTTGTTATATGTGTTTCAGGTAAGTCGGTTGATGACCCTACACTCACCAACGGGAATGGACTGGAGTGATGAGCGACCAGGAGTCATAGCGATGAAGTGTCCTTAGTACCTTAGAGATTAGTTAGATATTTGCTTAGTTATCCTTTCCAATGTAATTAAGTCATTGAGCCCTATGTTTTGGCTCGGAATTAGTGGATGTAATAGTTTAGATGAATTATCAATAAATTGAGGAGTTTATTGCAATTATTGTTCATTTAGATGTACTGATATTTATGACCGTATGTGCAATTTACATTACCACACACGTTGTTTATGCCTTCCCGATTTATTCCGCTACTAAATTGGCGAGGCATGACAGTTGGTATCAGAGCCTAGGATGTCTTTATTAGAATATTTAAGTCTAGGATGTTCTAGGTAAACTGCTCAAACACGTGTCTAAGTCAACCACCATACCTATGTGAGGATTGGGTAGAACCATGGTTAAGATCTGAATACATTTATCTATATATATATATGTATCAACTAAATATTACTTTAGCATCCTAATGCCAGCCTTATTCTTGAAGGAACTCTTAAATGGACGCCAAACATACGTCACTGCAAGACGAAATGAGGTTAACTCAAAAGCTAGCTCAGGCATGTCGGAAAGCCGCCCAGCTGCTAGAAGGAGCCTTAGGACAACCAAGAATATTGGAAAAGAGACCAAAAAGAACAAGAAGAGAAGACATAACCTAGACAAGAGGGCAAACAAGTAAAAGAAATATAGCAAGATCATCTACCTTCATTGTGGTAAACCGGGACATGTGGCTAACAAATGCTGGCGAAGAGTAGGTGCATGTCTACGTTGTGGCAGTTTGGAACACTGAATACAAGACCGCCCTCTTCTAAAAGAATCACCCACAAACACCAAAGATCTCAACTCTATGACAATAGAGTGTCAGCCAAACGATGTTAAGAGAACGATAAAGAAGAATAAGAAGAATGACATACAATCAGCACTTATTCGTAAGGGATGATGCGAGCACTACAATAAGATGGGCCACTTATCAAATGACTGCTGGAGGAAACAAGGAAATTGTTTGCAATGTGGCGAACCAAACCACTGGACTAGCAGATGCCCACAAATAAAGGACCAACGTCATGAAGAATCATAATGACTAGCTACACTGGAAGTTTTGGCACGATACTCCCTAGATAACATAGTGGAAACCGTGGAAGGTAACTCTAACATACGATGATTAATTCCTTTAAGCATGAAGCGATAATTCATATTTACCTGAAGGAGTCGTAGAATTTGGCGACCAAATTCTTTTTAAGAGGGGGAGGATGTAGTACCCCAAAAAATTCATTAATTCAAAGATAAAGATAAATTGAAATTTTATCAATTTATAAATTCAAACTAGTTAAAAGGGGTACGCATCATTATCTCATACGTAAAAACCCATATAAAATTGTCGTAAAAGTAATAGTTATGCTTTAAATAATATTCTCTAATGACCCATCAAGAATTTTGGACATAAAAAAATCATTTGGACCAAGTTTAAGAATTTATGTGACTTAGTATCGTAATTAAGGAATAAGTTGGAGAACCCATTATTATATGAGCTAAAGTGAATTAAAAATCAAAATGAACATGCGGGTAGACTCTAAATAATATGGGTTGATAGCTCATTTTGATAAATGGACCAATAGGCAATCTTGGCCCATGAATAAATTCTTTTATAAGAAGATAATTAAAATCTATTAAGAACATAGGTTGTACAATTAAGCTCACATAAGCTATTGGGCCGAGAGTAAGAGCCCCAAATGATGAAGGTTAGAAATATTGGTATAAATAATAGTAAATTAAATTAAAATAAGAAATTTATTGAATAAGTGTGATAAATAGATTTAAATTAGAATAAAAGGTGAATAACTAGGATTAAACTAAAACCCATTAAGATAAATTAGAAATGGGTTGTATTAATGGTCCAAGCATAAAAGAATGGGCCCAAATGAGAAGAGCCCATCTTGGGATGGGAAATAATTTAGCTAAATTCGTACCTAAAATAGTAATAAATGGAAAAGGGTTAACATAATCATTAAATAACTCATAATTATCCTAAAAATGAGTCTTCATCACATCCTAACCTATTAGCCACGATATTAGATCTCTTCCAAGCCAATTGGAGGATAAATGCTAGAATATGGAGAGATAATTGTGGGAATTTGGAGTTAATTAGTAAATAATTAAATAAGGGTAAGATAAATACTAGAAATGGTTATAAATATCCTAAAAGAGTCTTAATCCTATCCTAAACTATTACCTACGAATTTAGACTTCTCGCCAAACCTATTAGGTAGATAAAGGCATAAATTGGGTGATTAATGTAGAAATTAATAGTTTGAAGGAAAGAGGAGTTTTAGAAAGAAGGACTCTTACACAACTTAATAGACCTCTAATTTGTATCTACCAAGCCCCATTACATTGTTGGAGCTTTGGAGCACGAGGGAAGGAGGCTAAGGACAAGGAGCAAGGAGAAGGAGGCTTGGAGCAAGAACTTGGAAATTCATCACCCCCAAACCCTAGGATCTTTACAGCACAAAAAGGTAGGCAATCCCTCAAGAACAATTATGTAAATTTAACCCTCGGTAGCTCACATGATCCTCTTTGAAAGCATAATGATTTCCCTATTTTTTGTGACTCTATGAAGGAGTATTAAATGTATCAATCCCTATCATCATCTTGCACCCAACCTACATCTTTGCTTTCAATCCATGCATGTACATGATCCCATGCCATGCAAATATTCTCACAAATACTACATGTTGTTAGCTTTCAAACGCCCCTATTTTCTAATTTCCATCATGTATTCGTTGCTAATTAAATCGTTCTTCCTTGACTGCACATGTTTAGGTCATAGAACTGTAACCTTGTTAAAGCATGCACAACCTTGTTAGTTTCCTAATTACTCATGCTTGTGGATAGATCTATGAGTCTACTTTCATTAAAAATTAGTTTCACAATTTTTGGATCACCGTGCAATTTTTATGAATTTTAGAAGAGCTCGGTATCAAGCAAGGGAGTAAGGACCTAATTCAGAAAGGGCTAAACCCCTTTTCTGGGTCGAGCCGCCTCTCTAAAGTCGCGACGGCTCGACCCGTCGCGACCTCAGGGGGTCGTGACTGGTTGGACTGTCGCGATCTGAACACGACGGCCCGATTGTCGCGTTCTCATCCCTCGAACCGGGCTAGGGCGGCCAGTTCGGCTGACGCGCCAAGCCGCTCTGTCGCGACATGAATCGCGACGGGCAATCTCGTCTCGTTCTCAGCACCAGTTCGACTATCGCGCCTGATTGTCCCATCGTGACCTGAATCGCGACGGGCACCGTCGCGTTTTGAAGATTTTTGCCAAAACCCAAATTTGCATATACCTCTGCTCTAATTGCTATTAGCCTTTGTTCAGCCTTAATTGAACATTGTTATTAACATTTCGACCTGATTAACCATTAATGGGCAATATTTATATAATTTCCTTAATTAAAAGCCAAATACATGATTTATCATACTCATAATTTCTTTTCACGTGCACACACAACATTGTTATTGCCATGAGACTTTATTAAAATACCCAATAATATATATGATAATTATTAAATGTAATTAATCACTTAATTCCCTATTTATTATTTACACTTATCTTCGTTTTACTCGCGTGCTTTATACACCGTTATCGCTTCCCCTGCCTTCAAGCACTCGAGGCACAACGGACACTTGTTTTCTATACTCTTCTTGGCATGGACTACCTCTCCACCGGGAAGATTCCTGACTAGACCAGAGAGTCCTTGTCAAGGCCTCTGTAAGTATTCTTAGCTTTGGCGCATGTCCTTAGCTGACGAGCTATTGTACCTTTCAAACGCGTTACAGCCCTAGGGATCAGTACGATCCAAACAGCCTTAGTGTGTTCTCTCTTATCTTGTAATCACACTGGACCATCTAGCCCATGTATGTAGCACGACTAGTGGGCGGATGTGACTTCTACCAGACTACTGGTACCCGACTTGGTGCTGTGCAACTGTTACTATCAGCGTTTAATATTATTTTACGATTATACCCTTATCTCATCTACAATCTCGTTACTGTCATCCATTCACTTACACTCTATACTCTCATCGATTCGTCAATTAATCTCATCTCTTCTTGGTACTCTATTGACTATACAATTGATTGTCTAGGATAACAAACAGTACTATATGCCAGTGCAATAGGGCCCGGTCTGGTCCTGGGGGAGCGCCCAAAGAGTGTTATTTCCTTGCGAGGGTAACATGATCAGGATGTGTACGACATGCAACCAGCACCATTTAATAGCCATCACAATTTAATCTATGACAATCAATATATCAATCACTATGCTATCGGTTCTCTGGGTTGACAAGATGCTCGACTAGAGGTGCTATCTCTACTAGTGCACTGTTGTGCAACCATATACACTATTCATTACATGGTCAATCCTTTATCATACTAGTTTTGCAATATTTCGTTTAGAAGTTTTGCCGTTCTCTTGCCATTATGTTCTATCACTCTCTTGGCTATATTTGATCGTTCTCTTTAGTTATCCTGGTTTATAAGACATTAATTATCTAAAATAAGCTTTTTACATGAGATATTACGTCCTACTAAGCGTTATCGCTCACCCTGCGTTTTTGTTATATGTGTTTCAGGTAAGTCGGTTGATGACCCTACACTCACCAACGGGAATGGACTAGAGTGATGAGCGACCAAGAGTCATAGCGATGAAGTGTCCTTAGTACCTTAGAGATTAGTTAGATATTTGCTTAATTATCATTTCCAATGTAATTAAGTCATTGAGCCCTATGTTTTGGCTCGGAATTAGTGGATGTAATAGTTTAGATGAATTATCAATAAATTGAGGAGTTTATTGTAATATTGTTCATTTAGATGCGCTGATATTTGCGACTGTATGTGCAATTTACGTTACCATACACGTTCATGCCTTCCCGATTTATTTGGCTGCTAAATTGGTCGGGCATGACAGATGGTATCAGAGTGTAGAATATTTAAGTTTAGAATGTTCTAGGTGAACTGCCCTGACACGTGTCTAAGTCAACCACCATACCTATGTGAGGATTGGGTAGAACCATGGTTAGATCTGAATACATTTATCTATATATATGTGTGTATCAACTAAATATTACTTTAGCATCCTAATGTTAGCCTTAATCTTGAAGAAACTCTTAAATGGACGCCAAACATACGTCACTAAAGGACGAAATGAGGTTAACTCATAGCTAGCTCAGGCATGTCGGAAAGCCGCCCAACTGCTCGAAGGAGCCTTAAGGACAACAAGAATATTGGAAAAAGAGACCAAAAAGAACAAGAAGAGAAGACATAACCAAGACAAGAGGGCAAACAACCAAAAGAAACATAGCAAAATCATCTGCCTTCATTGTGGTAAACCGGGACATGTGGCTAACGAATGCTGGCGAAGAGTGGGTGCATGTCTACGTTGTGGCAGTTTGGAACACCGGATACAAGACTGCTATCTTCTAAAAGAACCACCCACCAAACACCAAAGATCTCAACTCTATGACAATAGAGCGTCAGCCAAACGATGTTAAGAGAATGATAAAGAAGAATAAGAAGAGTGTCATACAATTAGCCCTTATTCGTAAGGGACGATGCGAGCACTGCAATAAGATGGGCCACTTATCAGATGACTGCTGGAGGAAACAAGGAAACTGTTTGCGATGTAGCGAGCCAAACCACTGGATTAGCAGATGCCCACAAATAAAGGACCAACGTCATGAAGAATTAAAACGACGAGCTACACTCGAAATTTTGGCACGATACTCCCTAGATAACATAGTGGAAACTGTGGAAGGTAACTCTGACTTACGATGATTAATTCCTTTAAGCATGAAGTGATAATTCATATTTAGCTGAAGGAGTCGTAGAATTTGGGGACCAAATTCTTTTTAAGAGGGGGGATGTAGTACCCCGAAAAATTCATCAATTCAAAAATAAAGATAAAATGAAATTTTATCAATTTATAAATTCAAACTAGTTAAAAAGGGTACGCATCATTATCTCATACGTAAAAACCCATATAAAATGTCGTAAAAATAATAGTTATGCTTTAAATAATATTATCTAATGACCCATCAAGAATTTGGACATAGAAAAATCATTTGGACTAAGTTTAAGAATTTATGTGACTTAGTATCGTAATAAGAAATAAGTTGGAGAACCCATTATTATATGAGCCAAAGTGAATTAAAAATCAAAAGATCATGTTGGTAGACTAAATAATATGGGTTGATAGCTCATTTTGATAAATGGACCAATAGGCAATTTTGGCCTATGAATAAATTCTTTAATAAGAAGATAATTAAAACCCACTAAGAACATGGGTTGTACAATTAAGCTCCCATAAGCTATTGGGCCAAGAGTAAGAGGCTCAAATTAATGATGAAGATTAGAAATATTGGCATAAATAATAGTAAATTGAATTAAAATAAGAAATTTATTGAATAAGTGTGATAAATAGATTTAATTAGAATAAAAGGTGAATAAATAGAATTTAACTAAAACCCATTAAGCTAAATTAGAAATGGGTTGTATTAATGGTCCAAGCATAAAAGAAGGGCCCTAATGAGAAGAGCCCATCTTGGGATGGGAAATAATTAGCTAAATTCATACCTAAAAATAGTAATAAATAGAAAAGGGTTAAGATAATCATTAAATAACTCATAATTATCCAAAAAATGAGTCTTCATCCCATCCTAAACCCATTAGCCATGAAATTAGATCTCTGCCAAGCCAATTGAAAGATAAATGCTAGAATATGGAGAGATAAATGTGAGAATTCAGAGTTAATTAGTAAATAAATTAAATAAGGGTAAGATAAATACTAGAAAGGGTTATAAATATCCTAAAAAGAGTTCTAATCCTATCCCAAACTATTACCCACGAATTTATACTTCTCCCTAAGCCTATTAAGTAGATAAAGGCAAGAAATTGGGTGATAAATGTAGAAATTAAGAGTTTGAAGGGAAAGATAAGTTTTAAGAAAGAAGGACTCTTACACAACCTAATAGACCTCTAATTCGTATCTAACAAGCCCCATTACGATGTTGGAGCTTTGGAGCACGAGGGAAGGAGGCTAAGGACGAGGAGCAAGGAGAAGAAGGAGGCTTGGAGTAAGAAGAACTTGGAAATTCGTCACCCCCAAACCCTAGGATCTTTATAGCGTAAAAAGGTAGGCGATCTCTCAAGTACAAATCGTGTAAATTTAACCCTAGTTAGCCCACATGATCCTCTTTGAAAGCCCTATGATTTCCCTATTTTCTGTGACTCCATGAAGGAGTATTAAATGTATCAATCCCTATCATCATCTTGCACCCGAACCTACATCTTGCTTTCAATCCATGCATGTACATGATCCCATGCCATGCAAATATTCTCATAAATACTACATGTTGTTAGATTTCAAATGCCCCTATTTTCCTTAATTTCCATCATGTATTCGTTGCTAATTAAATCATTCTTCCATGATTGTACATGTTTAGGTTATCGAAATGTAACATTGTTAAAGCATGCACAAACCTTGTTAGTTTCCTAATTACTCATGCATGTGGATAGATCTATGAGTTTACTTTCATTAAAAACTAGTTTCACAATTTTTGGATGACCGTGCATTTTATATGATTTTAGAAGAGCTTGGTATCAAGCAAGGGAGGGTAGGACCTAGATCAGAAAAGGGCTAAACCCCTTTTTTGGGTCGGGCCACCTCTTTGAAGTCGTGACGGTTCGGCCCATCATGACCTCAAAGGGGTCGCGGCCAGCCGGACCATCGCAATCTGAATGCGACGGCCCGAGCAGTCGCGTTCTCATCCCTCGAACCGGGCCAGGGCGGCTGGTTCGGTTGACGCGCCAAGCCGCTCCGTCGCGACATGAATCGTGACGGGCAACTCGTCGCGTTCTCAGCGCCGGTTCGACTGTCGCGTCAGGCTGTCCCGTCGCGACCTGAATCACGAGGGGGTGGTTTGAAGATTTCTGTCAGAACCCAATTTTGCATATATACCCCTGCTCAAATTGCTATTAGCCATTATTTAGCCTTAATTGAACATTGTTATTAACATTCCGACCCGATTAACCATTAATGGGCAATATTTATGTAATTTCCATTAATTAAAAGCCAAATACACGATTTATCATACTCTGATAATTTCTTTTCTCGTGCACACACTAAACATTGTTATTGCCACGAGACTTTATTAAAATACCCAATAATATATATGGTAATTACTAAGTGTAATTAATTCACTTAAATTCTCTATTTTATTATTTACACTTATCTTCATTTTACTCACGCACTTATACGTCGTACTGCTTCCCTCTGCCTTCGAACACTCGAGGCACGACGGACACTTGTTTTCTACACATTTCTTGACATGGACCACCTCTCCACCGGGAAGACTCCTGACTGGACCAAGGAATCCTTGTCAAGGCCTCTGTAAGTCTTCTTGGCTTTGACGCACGTCCTTAGCTGACGAGCTGGTTGTACCCTTAAAACCCGTTACACCCCTAGGATCAGTACGATCCAAACGGCCATAGTGTTCTCTCTTATCTTGTGATCATATAGGACCATCTAGCTCGTATTTGTAGCACGACTAGTGGGTGGATGTGACTTCTACCAGACTGCCGGTACTAGACTTGGTGCTATGCAACTATTACTATCGTGGTTTAACGTTGTTTTACGCTTATACCCTTATCTCATCTACATCATCGTTACTCTCATCTGTTCACTTTTACTCTATACTCTCATCTATTTCGTCAATTACTCTCATCTCTTCTTGGTACTCTATGGCCATACAATTGATTGTCTAAGATAACAAACAGTACTATATGCCAGTGCAATAGGGCCGTCAGGTCCTGGGGGAGCGCCCGAAGAGTGCTATTTTCTCACGAGAGTAACATGATCAGGATGTGTACGGCATGCATCCAACACCATTTAATAACAATCACAATTTAATCTATGACAATCAATATATGAATCACTATGCTATCGTTCTCTAGATTGACAAGATGCTCGACCAGATGTGCTATCTCTACTAGTGCACTGTTGTGCAAACATAATACACTATTTCGCTACATGCCCAATTCTTTATCAAACTAGTTTTGCAATATTTCGTTTGAAAGTTTTACCGTTCTCTTGCCATCATGTTCTATTACTCTCTTGGCTATATTTGATTGCTCTCTTTAGTTATCCTGCTTTATAAGACATTAATATCTAAAGCAAGTTTGTTTACATGAGATATTAAGTCCTACTGAGCGTTATCGCTCACCCTGCGTTTTTGTTATATGTGTTTCAGGTAAGTCGGTTGATGACCCTACACTCACCAACGGGAATGGACTGGAGTGATGAGCGACCAGGAGTCATAGCGATGAAATGTCCTTAGTACCTTAGAGATTAGTTAGATATTTGCTTATTATCCTATCCAATGTAATTAGTCATTGAGCCCTATGTTTTGGCTCGGAATTAGTGGATGTAATAGTTTAGATGATTATCAACAAATTGAGGAGTTTATTGCAATTATTGTTCATTTAGATGCTCTGATATTTGCGACTGTATGCGCAATTTACTTTTTTTTTGGTAACGAGGAAATCCCGCCCCGTGTGGTTTTGTGGGCTCAGGGATTGGTATTCGTTAACTCTAAGGTCATGACTTGGAAGCTCCTACTTTCCTTGTACCCGTATTGCCCTTACCCCACTTGACCGGAAACACCCTAGATCTACACACCTCGAGGATTGCATGTAAATCAGGTAACCCCCCCCCCAGGAATCGAACTCGGGACCTCTTGCTTTTAAGCAAGAGTTCTAACCGATCGACCCAACTGGGGTCCTCTGTATGCGCAATTTACGTTACCATACATGATGTTCATGCCTTCCCGATTTATTCCGCTGTTAAATTGGCGGGGGATATGACACCTGATGATTGGAGGTCCGAACCAGGATAAAATTTCTGTTACATGTGTGATTGCCTTTATCTTTATTTCCGCTGCTACTAACTTTAACCTCTATGTTTAGTGTTTCTAAAATTGTTTGTTACAAAAAATTTTAAAGACGAATTTTTTCAATCCATTCACCCCCCTCTGGACTTGCACTTTGGTCAGCACAAGATTCATACATTCAACTCTAAGTCAATAAAATAGATTTTTATTACGATGATGATGATATTAATAATGGCTGATAATGGAACATAGAGAGTTTTAATTATTAGAATGGATAGTTTTATTAACAGCAATCTTAACATTTCTATTAACGATAGATGTCAAGCTATTGCTCTAATTGTATTATTATACTAATTTTAGCAAAAATACATACATACATTTATACATATATATCTCAGGAGTACATCGAATTTTCATTCATACTCTTAAAATTTTGACGTAAATTCATATATCCCATATCTGATATTTGAGATGACGAATATATCTCACATTTTAAAATCCTGTCAAAATTTTTTATTTGTTGATTTCTTTTTTGGTTGTTAGATAAAAATATTTTCCTCTGATTTGTTAGATTACTATAAATATTAATATTATAGGAAATTATTTAAAATTAGGTAAGAGATCAGGCATAATATGTGTAAAAAACGCTATTAATAAGCCTCCAATTCGTTGCGCCAAAAACCACTTCCGGCTTTCCGCTTCTCTGTTTGTCTGCAACCCATTTCCTCCCCGTCCTCCCTCCAACCCCCTCCTCCCCCGAAACCCCCCACCCCTCCTCTCCTCCCTCCATCGCTTCTTCTCTACCTCTTCCTCTCTCCCGCAGCGTCCCCTCCCTTGGCCGGTCGTTTACTTTTCTCCTCGTCCTGCTCTACAGGTAAGTAGAAACCTCCATTTCCCTATAAATTTTAGCTCCAACACGTTGTTATGAAATTTGATCCATTTTTGAGTCTCGAGCGTGATTCGGATCTACGGTCGTTCTTGATTATGGGGAAACAGAGTGGAATTTTTGGTTCCAGCATGAGTTTTTACCGCACGGGAAGGGTGCTGCCGCCGGGGCAGGGGGCGTCCGGCCGGGGAGGGTCAGCGGGCGCGCAGGGGTGGGGGTGGTGGGGTGGTCCGGCGGGTCAGAGTGTGCGCAGGGAGCGCGCAGAGGGTCCAGCCGGCCAGCCGGGGCAGGGGGCCGTCCGCACGGGACGGGGCAGGGAGCGCGCAGAGTGGATGGGGGAATCCGGCCGAGCAGGTTGGGGTTGGGGGGCGGGTGGGGGGGGGGGGGGAGCTTGTTGTGCGCTACTTCAACGACCTGCAGGGGCCAGGGTGACACCTGCAACAACGAGCGCGTCTACAAGCTCTCCCTTCCAAGCCTCTCCGACGGCGGCATCATCTCTCCCTACCTCTCCAACTGCACCAACCTGCAGTCTGTACACCTGTCCTCGAACGCCCTCGACGGGCCCATTCCTCCCGACCTCCAGTCCATCGTTAAACGTCGCAGTCCTCAGGCTCAAAGCCTCTCTGCCAACGGCCAACAGCCTCGGAAGGAAGGCGCAATGTTACGCACGAATCTAGAGTGCTATACCATTTCCTTACTGGGTGAACAGGAAGTAGATTTGCTGTCGAATGTCAAATAAAGTAGAATGACATTATCTGCTAAATTTACTTCTCTTGTCTCGTTGTTCATATGAAATATTCTTTTCTTCCTTCTGTGGAATCAGACCATCTGTTTTCTGTGTAAAAGTAGAGCAGTAAATCATGGTCTCACTTAATCATCAGGATATAGATGTCATGTGCAATGTTAAATTGAGCGGTGCCATATTTATCTTGCAATATGCAGTCCACTTGCATTATTCATATTTCATTTTTTTTCACTTCACTGGAATCAGATAGCTTTGACAATCGAGAGTGTGTTTTTACCATTTAAAGAAGATGCACAAGACAAATCGTCCAAAACAAGGTGAGCAACCTGCTCTAGTTAAAAAAGGTTTCTTCTAACATTAGTCGAAAACAAGGATGATCGTCATTAGTTTCGGCACTTATTGCATTACTCAGCCAAGCATATTGTAGTTTGTTCATCTTTCAATCATCTCTGGAGATAAGATATAAGATATATTACTTTCATTTACTTAGTATTTTGATGTTGTTCAATTGATAGCTTGTCTTTGGAAATAACAAGTTGTAATGCCTGCCATATACTGCAATTGCACTTCACCAGTTCCACTGTACAAACGGAACAAATGCATAGGCATCCTTTTACAAACTTCCAGTTTTTGACTTCTTGCAGCTTTTAAGAAAGCTTGCTCACCACAGGTGTAAGTCAGACATATGTTGATGAACATTCACTAATTGTCATTTTTATGAAGAATCTTATTTGCATATGTCGGACCGATGTATGCTTCTTTTTAAGTCAAGATAGTTGAATCCGGAGCTTTTTACCCCTTTTCTTAATTTTTGCTTCTCTTATTTTCACTATTTTTTCTACTTTGGCATTATTTTATTCTTATCTGTTCACCCATGCCTCTGGAGCATGGCTTTAGAACCATCACCAACTTCAAAACCTGTCCCCCAATTGTGTAGTTTCTAGTTCATGTTGGTTTTGTTGTTTTCCAAGAAGTATTAAAACATATTTTAAGAGGAATTTACCTCACCCAGTTCCTTCTGGTTTCTGCAAGTTTCAGCCACTCTGAGTACAAAACAAGCAAAGCAAGGTTGCTGCTGACTGGCTCTGATCTTTGCAGCGAGTGTGTAAACTGCCTGTTCTAAACAAAACTATGGAGTTCATGTCCTTGTTCCAAGATTTTGTGCTTCTTTACCATTTCTATATATTGAAAACCTTATGGTATATCTGCCTCATTCCCTTGAAAGCTTGTATAGGAAAAGAAGAAAAAACATTTGCATGGAGGTTGATCTGGTCCTAGAAAACAGTAAAAGGTTCTAAAGCTTTTCTGCTACATACAAGTATGGTATGTAATCTTCCATAATCTCTCAAGCTACCTCGAGAATCTCTGACTTGAACTTTCTGAGAACCTAAATGCCCAAAACACATAGCTAAGATACGTAAAGTTCAAGAAACATTGTACGGCTATCATGTGGTCGGATTGTCTAGTTTGCTTTTATCTCATCCAAGCTTAAGTATTTGAAACACCATTATTCCCTGCAGCCCTCACCAATGATTATATTATGAAGACAGAGAGCAGGAATGGATCAATGTCACACTAGTATCATTTTCAAAATTCAGTTGTTGATCTGACACAGCCCTTAATCCACAATCCAAAGATGAAAAGTAGGAGAAGAGAAGATGATGATGAAGAAGAAAAGAAGAAGAAGATAGGAAGGAGAGTCTGCTAAGCATGGTCAGCCTACCCATTCCACTTCCAAGCTGGGAGGATCAGAGAACTTGCTACCATTCCCAATCTCCCAATATTATTTTGATATCTTTCTGAGATCTTGTCTTCACACCTTCCAAGACATAGCCGAAGTGCAAGATGACATTCGTTCCATGCAAGTGTCCTAAATTTTGAGATGTCTTTCAGTTGCCAGTTTTTCTGGATTCTGTCTCCTATTTGAATCCACCTGCACAAGAAGACTTCTCCATATCCTAGCCAAGATCTCTCCATGTCACTGTGGTGCTCATATGCCTGTGCCATCTTCCCTAGGATGCCTATTTTCTCCCCTATCATGACCTCTTTCACCTAATCTGGCCCAAAAACATGTTCACCTCCTGTGCTGGAAGGATCCCTGTGGACAATGGACATAATCTGTTAGATTCCCCAGTTAACACTGTTTCTTCTTGTGTTCTTGTTATCATCTCTATCATCACATCTTCTGGTTGACAATGGCCAATGAGGCTGGTAGACTAAGTGTATGAACACTTCCAAACAACCCCCCCCCCCCCCACCCCCCCCCCCCCCCCCAAAAAAAAAAGAAGAAAAAAAAAACTAAATAGAGACAGAAACAAAATGAAAAGAGACAAGTAACAAAATCTCTATACACACTGCTTACATGCCTCCTCACTGTATAACAACTTCTTTTGCCTCATCCCAGTCACCAGTGACAGATGCTGTTTTTGTGGACTCCATTCCTGTGACGTCCTTCAGATATCACCCTTTCCACCGTTAGCTTACTTTCACCTCTAAGTTTATCATCCTTTGATGAACCAAAAACATTGGAACTGCCATCATCTGCTGCCTGTCATAGTGCACCCATCTTCACAACCTACTCAGAGGACAGGGGATACTGGTACAGTACCTGATGCTCTGACAAGATTCCGACTCTCAGCCTTACATCACCTAGCCCTTTTGTGCATGAGTCAATTCATAGTAATTTGAGGGAATTTCTCATGGATCAATTGGTTATGCTCTCCCTATTTGTCAATGAAGTTTAACTATACTTGCATCCAAAACTTATGTGATATCTTATTTAGCTTATATAAGTGCCTTTCTCCATGTCAATGAATGCATTACTGATTTGTGCTTTCTGAAGTTTGAAGAAAACTTTTCTATTCATTGCTATAGATTGGAATCACACATGCACATACACATTTTTTAATCTTAATCTGGGGATCCAGATGTAACTCTCATGTGATCTCTGTTTACTATTAGGGTTCGTGTGCGATGGAACGAGGCTAACTTGAATGAAATTGAGATAAACAAACCAGTTAGGCAGAAAATCACTGAGCCCAAGACACCATACCACCCTATGATGGATGAGGATGGTATGACACAGTTTATTGTTTGTTGACATGGCCACTGATTTCCATCTGGATGAAGCTACCTTCAGTACTCCTGGTAGATCTTAACTGGATAAATTTAACCCTTTCAGGCTCTGTTTCACCCATACGAGATTTCAATGGATGCATCGGTGATGTTGCACATGCAGAGGCTATACGAAATGCGCTCAGTGATGTTGCTTCGTCCAGTAAAACAAATTCCAGGACGAATGGGAGCTGGACATCTTCTGAAGATGAGGCAGAGTCTATGGAACAAGATGAAGGTTGTTGGTACATTTTATGGCTTACTGAGTGGAGCCAGATTATTAATATGCTTTTCATACTTGCTCCAAGTTCTCCTGCAAATTTTTTGAGATTGAAGGTGTTGCAACAAGAAACATTCACCCGTTTCGGTGAATAGCAGTTTTTGTAAGAACCATGGTGGGATAATTTCATATATACCCCTGCTATTTTTTATTACAACTATATCTCGCTTTCCTGTATACAATCCTACAAACCCCTGCTAGGTCATCTTATGATTAACTTCCATCGATGGATGTTGGTATCGAGGAGCATATTTCTTTACGACCATTAAATTTAATGGGATACTTCTAACACTTAGCAAAATGACAAAAATATCCTCTACTGCACCCCATCACACATGCTCTCGCGCTCACACACACAGTTATGTGAGGAGACGACATGTATATTTGGAACTAAGATGAGCTAGCCAAGATTTGTAGGATTATAGACAGTAAGTGGAGTATATTTGTAATAAAAAAATAGCAGGGGTATCTATGGAATTACCCAACCATTATTGTTTGCAAAATTTCAGATTTACTATTATTAAAATAAAAATTATTGATTTATGACTGCATTTGCATTTAAACTTATATTGTTAAAAGTTCAAATAACTTGCAAGAAGACCTTAAATGGACTTTCTGCACATGCTGGTGATGATCCTTCTGCATAAAAAGAAAATGGTGTATAAAGACCATTTTATGGTATTTTACACATTAGGCATTTCTAATGATATGTGTAAACACAAATACAACACTGATGGAACTGCAATTTTCATTTTGAAAATGGTTTATATGTGAAACCCCTAATGTTTTCATTGAACACGTTCATGAAAATGTTTGAAACATTTATCAATGATACCTGTTTTTATGGGTATTCCAAGTGTGACTTTTAGGTGACTTGTTTGTAAGGCGTGTGCATAGACTGAATTTTATTGGTGTGTGTATTTTGTAAGTTTTCGCTAATACCCTTTGGTAGACTGATTCATGTTTTATAGCTTATTTTATTGAATGCCTGTCAAGCACATTGATACGATTTTATTGTCTTACACTCGGAGGGATTCCAATTCTCTAGAATTTGCTTAATTCAGGATCTCCTATATTTTTTCCATATTTTTCTTCAATTTTGAATCTGCAACATCCATCTGGAGAACTTTTGTTGCACTGGTATAAGAAACATTGTGAAACGTTCCAGTCAGCAGAAGCGAGTGCATTCTGCTCTAACATCTCCACCTCAAGTTTATGATGCTGTGTAACGTACTGATTGCTTTGTATATACCCTTCCCATTCTCACTTTTCTCTGGTCCCTGATTCATTTTGGGAAGTATTGTATTGTGTGAAAGCCCCACGGTTAACAATCATCAGGTCATGCATGTCTAACAGTTATCTACTTCGTAATTGAGTTTCCTTGGCGTAGTTGGTAATGTTTCTTTTGATTGTAAAAGTACTTGAGCTGCATGCAATAACACTCGTGTTCTTACTCTGATTCTGAAGTTGAGGTTTGTTTGCATTACTTCTCTTGTATTCCCTTCAGATTCGGAGACAGAGAGGCAGCAACTGAGCTTTAGAGAACACAGAAGGGCTCATTACGATGAATTCAGAAAGGTGAAAGAACTTCTGGGCAAAGGGACACTTCCAGATGATGACGAGACCGATGTTGACAAAGGACCAGGGAAGAACAAGGGTCTGTGCAATTCAACATCGTCCGTTACCAGCGGCGTTCAGGGTATAGAGCTGGAGGAAGTTGAAAAGCCTCCAGAGGAGCATCCTGGTGAAGTCTGAAACATAAGCTTCTACTTGAAAATTTTTATGTGTGTTTATAACAAGGAGAGAGCTTCTGGCCCTCGCTTCTCTCTGTTTCTTTCATGCCTGAGAGTGTTTTTTTTTTTTTTTTTTGCTTCTCACTCTTTTTGATGGTTTTATACTGCAAAAATGTCTTGCAAGAATATGCCATCTTCCTTCGAAGCTTGCTTTCCCGTTAAATAGATAGATGGATCTGCAGCTCCTAGATTTTGTTTCTTTTCCAATCAACTGAACTGGCTTCCCTGATGGCTGAATCAGTAGTTTCAGCCAGCTGAATTTCATGAATGAGATACTTGGGGACGCCCTTAAAAAGGGCAGATTTCATGGATAAAATTCCCAAGGAGTTGAAATGACTTGAAAGGTGTTTCCAAATGGAAGAAATCTCGATCTTGGAATTCTTTCAGAAAGGTGGTAGGGTGATGAAACGAAAGTTCATCTGTAATATAATCCTGCGTTATTGGAGGTCACATGGAAATCTGACATGTTCAATGTTCGGAGGGTTGATGCACCTGGATAAGGATGGGAATGCTTGCCAGTTTAGTGAGCAATATAGTGCAATGCTTAAACTTGTCTTGATGTTGTCCAGATCAGAAACCTATTGGTTCGATTTTTCTCAAGTAGATGGATATTTATAATCAATGAACGACATATTTACAAGTAATCTCGTGGCTGTTTCCTCAAACTTGCACTCTCTCTCTCTCTATGCCTTTCTTTTGCTTATAAGATTATCCGTTTGCATACTTATAACCAATAATTTATTAGATAAGTTGTGACATTGAAACATCCTTTTTCTATATTCTAAACCCTTCGACATCCTTAGGTAAACTTCATCTCATTAACGTATCTAAGTATCTAACTTAAACATTGGTCGAACTGTTCAGTATTGACAATGCACTCGTTTCATCGCGATTAATATTATATATATATATATATATATATATATATATAATATAGATAAAATCAATTTCATTGATCAAAATGAACTCTCTCAAAATGGCGTGTAGAACTGATGGATGATATTAATAAAAGAACCACAGGAAGGCAGGAAATTTCCAAGTTTTGTGCTGAGTTCTCTTGCACCAAGTTAATCATATGGCACGCGCTGCGCACTGGCTCATCATGAAGGTAGACCAACATTTGTTGGGCTTATCGGCTCGTTGTGGTTTGATATCCAACAAGATAAGTGATCCACTTGTATTGGGCCTAACCGCTTGATAGCCCCTAAGAATCTAGTTATAGGTAGACCAAAAATTGTCCAGTGAGATTATTGGAACTATTATTATTTTTGTCCAGTGGAGTCATTCAGTCCAGATCTAGTGGAGTCATTGGTTAATTTAGATCTAAGTTCTGAAATAAATTAAAATAATTTAGAAAATCTAGTAGGGCCACAAGACCCCCTTGAACCCTACTTGGATCCCAAGCATGAATGCGCAGCAGGATCTGCTGGGTTTACATGACTTTATATTTGATGATTGTTTTTTATGATGAACAATTGATAAGCAATACTTGATGTACACTTCATGAACCATGCAAACACATGTTCAACTTGATCATTTAAATGTTCATGTTATCTCACTAACAATGGATTTGCATGTAGGTGAGATTGCACAAAAGACAATATGTTAAAACAAGAGCAAAAAGGTCAAGCAAAGCTCAAAAGACAAGCACATGTCGATAGCTTCTCAGCTGTCTGTCGAGAGATAACTACAGACAGAACACACCAGGTTCTGGACATAGCCATCTGTCGACTGTCGACAGCTACCTACAGGAAAACCCTTTCCAGAAGTTCAGAGATCTGTCTAATGCAAATCTGTCTCTAGCTGTCGACAGATGATCTAAGGCCTGTCGACAGACGTAAATAGAATCTCAATACGAGATCTCCTTATGTTTCCTATGTGGGTGTTTCCTTGTTCCACGACTCTCTATACTTGAACACCCATATAAAAGGAACTCTTTGGAGTTATTTCGTACACAAGCAGCCACCATCCAATACCCTAAGAAAATCCAAGAGAAGAAGTCTCTCTGCTGCTCTGCTTCAACTTGCCGCCCATAAATCAAGAAAATCCGTCTTCAAGCGTAGGTGAAGTCAGTTCGTCGGTGATTCAAGCTTCTATATCAATCTGAACCTGTCAAGATGAAGTTTGAAGATCAAGATGACCTGTAGAAGAGTTCTACATAAGGATTTGATTCTCCAACTCAGAACCCTTCTAAGTCTCTGTTTTCACTTCTTTGTGTGTGGTTGTGGATCAAGTGATTCTTGTACTTGATCTATGTGGTCTGTGTTGATCTGATCGTGGTTTCACATCAGACAACTCGTGTGTGTGAGTTGTAGTGTTGAACTAGCTCATAAGCAGTGCTTCTGCGTGTGTGTGTGGACGGTGGACGTAGGATACACAAGTTGTGTACTCCGAACCACCTTAAAACCTCGTGTCATGTGGTTTGCACGTCTTTACGTTAGATGTTTAGTAGGCACGCTGTTTTTCACACACGCTAGAACAATTGCTACTCTATCTATCTACAACAAACACATCCAAGTTTAGTTTACACTCTGTTGCAAGTCTCAAAGTTGCGTTTATCATCAAAAGAAGGTGGTAGTAAATTTTTAATTGGTAGTAATCTATTCAACCCCCCTTCTAGATTACCGTATAGTATAATTCTGCAACCTTTCAATTGGTATCAGAGCGAGGTTTCTCTGATTTACTACTGTATTTATTTGATCTTACGATCAGGAGAGTCTCGATCTCATGGAATCTAATAAGGGGTACATGGCCGAAGGACACTCTGTGACCAGGCCACCCTTCTTTGATGGTACTGATTATCCCTATTGGAAAAACCATGCAGGTGTTTCTGAGAGCGCAAAACTTCGAATTGTGGAAGATTGTCAGCAAAGGAGCATACACACTTCCCAAGGACGAAGACACCTGGACGAAGGACCAGATTGCGAAGGGAACTCTCAACTGGAGCGCTCTGAACATGATGCAGTGCGCAGTTCATCCCAAAGAATACTCAAGGGTCTCCACATGCACTTCAGTGAAAGAGATGTGGGACAAACTTGAACTGATTTACGAAGGTACGTCCGAGGTAAGGGAATCAAAAGCAAGCATGCTAATTTCTGAGTATGAAATGTTTAAGATGAACAATGATGAAACCATCTTAGACATGTTTTCAAGGTTCATGCTAAATAAATGGTCTGAAGGGTCTTAAGAAAGAATACTCAGAAAGTGACTTGGTGAGGAAGACTTCGGTCACTTCCATCCTCATGGAACACCAAGGCCACTGTCATTGAGGATTCAAAAGATCTCACAAAGATGAAACTAGATGAACTAATTGGCTCCCTGATGACATATGAAATAAATGTGAAAAGGAAAGAAACTGAAGATAACCCAAAAAGGTTAATCGCCTTAAAAGCCTCCAAGAAAATTTCAGGTTCCAAAAAGGATGTTCAACAGGAAAGTGATGAGCTTGAAACTTCTAGTGATAGTGAGAATGATGACATGGCCATGCTCACTAGAAAATTCAAGAAATTCTCAAATTCAAAAGAAAGGGTCAGGTAACTCTAAACCTTTTCAAAAGAAAGATTTTTCAAATAAATTTGAGTCTAAAAAAAAATCTGACGTTGTATGCTATGAGTGCAAGAAACAAGGGTATATGAGAGGAGAATGCCCTGAGCTCAAGAAGAAGCTGAAGAAGGAGAAATTCACCTTCAAGAAAGCCAAAGCAATGATGGCTACTTGGAGTGATGAAGATGCAGATGAGGACGAACAAGCTATCTCTGGAGATGAACAAGTTCAATGTCTAATGGCAAGAAGCGACGACTCCAATGAGGTAAATTCTTCTTTTGAAAGTTATACAATTGAAGAATGGGAAGAAGCCTATACAGTCTTATTTGAAAAGTTATGTGAATTTAAGTCTGAAAATAAAGCACTCAAAAAGAAAATCAATTCTCTTGTTCATGGCACTAATAATGATAAACTAATTGCATCCTTGAGCCAGAGATTGAGATGATGAAAATTGATGAGAAAGCTCACTGTGAGGAGATGGACAGTTAAAAATAAAACTGCAAGAAACTCAAAAAGAAAAGGAAGGTCTAATGAACTCCCTTGAATCTCTCTAAAGTGAACATAATAAGTTAAAAGAAAAATTGGAAAAGGCTGAAGAGAACCTTAAAGGAAAATCTGAAGATCTATCAAAGTTTGTTAAGGGAAACAAAATCTTGATGCAATTCTGGGATCTAATGTATTTGTTGCAAAGTATGAGATTGGATTTCAACCTGTAAAACCAAAGGTAATTGGTAAAAATTTGCTAACTTCCTTTGCTGAGTCTAGCCCAAGCACAAGTAAGCAATTCACCTCAAAGATCAACAAGACTCAAGCCAAGGGTAAGAAACAGGAACCCAAGAAAAACAATCAGTTGTTATCACAACTAAGAAATCTGTCAATAGCCCTAAAGAGGGTTGTCGACAGGTCTGGAAACAAGATGCCCAAGGAAGTTAACAAGGCAACAAAAGGGTAAAATGCCCATGCATGTTCCCAAGAATAACAAGTCCACTGTTGTGATAAAATCTTCATCATGCAATTTCTGTAAGAAAGTTGGACATAATATAAACAATGCTGGAATAGTCCAAATAAATTGAAAGTCAAACAAGTTTGGATTCCGAACATTTACTATTGGCATGAATGATACATTGGGACCCAAAGTAATTTGGGTACCAAAACCTCTTGTTTGATCTATATATGCAGGAATGCCTAGCAGCCCCAAAATCAAAACAAATGGTACTTGGACAGTGGCTGCTCGAGGCACATGACGGGCGACAAAGGAAAATTCTATTTGCTGGTTGAAAAAGACGGAGGTCAAGTCATCTTTAGAGGTAACAATAAATGCCAGATCATCGGCACAGGTAAGGTCGGTAAGTATGCCTCCAACTCAATTGATAATGTATTGTTGGTTGAGGGCCTTCATCACAATTGCTTAGTATAAGTCAATTGTGTGATAAGGGTCATAACGTTATCTTTGAATCAAAATCATGTCAAATCATTGATAAGGAAACATGAAGTATACAATTTTCTGGAAAAAGGGTGAACAACATTTATTTGGTTGACTTAGATGATCCAGAAAATGAAGACTTGTGTCTTGTGGCAAACAAGTAGGATGAGCTTACGTTGTGGCATCGTAGCTTGGCCATGCAAGTTATAACGTCTTGCACAAGATCATGAGGCTTAAACTGGTAAATGGACTTCCTGAAAACAAGAATGAAGTTTTTGTGATGCATGTGCATAGGGCAAACAAATCCGAAAATCCTTCAAATCAAAAGCACCGGTAAGCACTTCTAAACCTTATGAATTGTTGCACATGGACCTTTTTAGACCTACTAGAACACTGAGTCTCAATGGAAAACGATTTGGTTTTGTCATTGTAGACGATTTTTCCAGGTTCACTTGGGTAAAATTTCTGGCTCACAAAAATGAAGCACTAAAAATTTGAAGAATTCTTTAATAAAATTGAGTATGGAAATGTTAATAAGATATGCTCAATACACACTGATCACGGGGGAGAGTTTGACAACAACTCATTTTCTGATTTTTGCAGGCGAACACCTATTCTCCTCCCCGAGAACTCTGGAGCAAAATGGTGTAGTGGAGAGAAAGAACATAACCTTGGTGGAAATGGCTCGAACCCTTCTAGTCGAAAGTCAGCTTGCAAGGACCTTTTGGGCAGAAGCAGTAAACACCTCATGTTACATCCTTAACAGAGCCATGGTAAGACCTGTGATAAAGAAAACTCCCTACGAACTTCTAAAAGGTAAGAAACCCAGTATTGGGTATTTCAGAGTTTTTG
Source organism: Colocasia esculenta (assembly GCA_014218235.1). Lineage (NCBI taxonomy): Eukaryota > Viridiplantae > Streptophyta > Magnoliopsida > Alismatales > Araceae > Colocasia > Colocasia esculenta. The sequence continues at coordinate 53,358 of JACBKR010000605.1, forward strand.
GATCAAAAGTCTTTATTCATAATAATGATAAAGTTGACTTGGATAAGTTCGAAGCCAAAAGTTATCAAGGTATTTTTCTGGGATACTTAGAACACTCTAGAGCATATAGGGTGTTTAATCTTAAATCTCGAACAGTGGAAGAAACTCCACATGTTGTTTTTAATGAGTATCTAGCAAAGCCTAACAATTCAATTACTTACAGGTTTGAGGATGGAGATGAAGGAATAACACTTGGGGACCTATAAATGAAAGCAAAAGAAAATCCTAAAGCAGTTTCCAAGACTAAAAGTGGATATCTTCGCAGGTACAATGATGAAGATGACATAAATCTGTTCAGAAATCAAGATGATGAACCTGAACAAAATCCACAAGAGGAAGAGCCTCAAGTTGAAACTCCTCAAGTACACCCTCCTCCAGAACAACCTCCTCAAGTCCAAGATCAACCCGGACCTTCAACAGTGACAAATGTCAGGTATTCTAAAGATCATCCACTTGATAACATCATAGTAGATATGAATGAAAAAGTTCAAACTAGGTCTCAAGTTAGACAAATAGTTGAACATGATCATCTAGCCTTTGTCTCTCAAGTGGAACCCAAAAATGTTGAAGAAGCTTTAAAAGAAAATTCATGGATTGATGCTATGCATAAGGAGCTTGGGCAACTTCAAAGAAATAATGTCTGCAGTCTAGTTCCTAGAACCCCTGAAATTTCTGTCATAGGAACAAGATGGGTCTTTAGGAATAAGCTAAATGAAGAGGGCAAATTGGTGAGAAATAAGGCTAGACAAGTAGCAAAAGGATACAATCAAGAATTTGATGTGGACTTTGAAGAATCCTTAGCTCCTGTAGCTAGGCTAGAAGCAGTTAGGATCTTGTTAGCATATGCATGCTCAAACAAGTTCAAACTTTTTCAAATGGATGTTAAAACTGCCTTCTTGAATGGATACATCAAAGAGGAAGTCTATGTCTCTCAACCACCTGGTTTTGAGGATATGATAAACCTAACCATGTATATAAATTGCACAAAGCTCGCTATGGATTGAAACAGGCACCCAGCACTTGGTACGACAGACTAAGCACTTTTCTGGTAAGCAAAAACTACTCACGAGGTAAAGTAGACCAAACTCTCTTTACTAAGAAAGTTCGCAATCACATTATTGTTGTTCAAGTCTATGTAGACGATATCATATTGGTTCTACTAACCCATCACTGTGTGAGGAATTTTCAAATCATATGTAGAGTGAATTTGAGATGAGTTTAATGGGGGAGCTTCAATTTTTTCTTGGTCTGCAGGTAAAGCAACTAGAAGATGGATTTTTCATCAACCAAGAAAAATATGTCAAGGAGTTACTGAAAAGGTTTAACTTTGAACAAGCTAAGCCTGCTTCAACACCAATAAGCACAAGCTTGAAATTGGACAATGATGAGACAGGTAAACCGGTAGATGCAAAGCACTTCCGAGGTATGATTGGTTCACTCCATTATCTTATTGCAAGTAGACCGGACATACAATTTAGTGTTTACCTTTGTGCTAGATATCAATCTAGTCCAAAGGAAAGCCATTTGATTGCAGTTAAGAGAATATTCAAATATCTCTCAGGTACACATGCCTTGGGTCTTTGGTATCCAGCATGGAGTAGTTTTGATTTGATATCATATTCTGATGCTGATTATGCTGGATGTAAAATTGATAGAAAAAGTACTAGTGGTTATTGCCAACTTCTTGGTGGTTGCGTGGTTTCGTGGGCATCCAAGAAGCAACACTCGGTTGCACTCTCCACTGCAGAAGCAGAATATGTTGCTGCAGGGAGTTGTGCAGCTCAAGTGTTGTGGATCAAAAGTACTTGTCTGACTACAATATTGACATTGGATGCACACCTATCCTATGTGACAACACTAGTGCCATCAATCTTTCAAAGAACCCAGTCCAACACTCTAGGACAAAACACATCGAAATAAGACATCACTTCTTAAAAGATGAGGTAGCCAACAAAACCTTGGAGATTAGCTTGTACCTACTGAAAAATAATTGGCTGATATTTTTACAAAACCACTGGCTGAGGATAGATTCACAACATTGAGAAGAGAATTGGTTTGTGCAAAATGCAATGAAACTCATACCAAATCTTGAGTATATGTTCCTTTTGTGCACCAACTATGTGGTATATCAAATGGTGATTTGTGGAAGAACAAGTTATGCTTGTTCGGAATCTGTCATTATGCGTGAGAAAAAATTCTCCGCCAAGTATCCATAGTTAAGTTGTAAATAAGGGTCATTTACTTTCTATAGGTATTTAGTTTCTTTTCACTTTTCCCTTTCTTTCCTTCTTAAATAAATAGATTTATTTAAAGTCTGTCCTTATTCATGAAATTGTGTGCATTTGATTGCCCAAGCTGTGCAAATGTGTCTTGAAGTACTAGATTGTCTGTGTCCACATGAGCACACACTTTGGGGGAGCAAGTTCAGGTTAGATGACTGACATCTTGAGGGAAATTAATCATCTTTCATACCTACTTTTTCCTCACATGCCATATCTCTTACCTCTTTCATCCTAGCCTTCAATCTGTTCTGCATAAGCAACTGTCGACAGCCCTGCTCCATCCTGTCGATAGATCAGGCTCCACAGACCCTAGTTTTCGCATTCTGTCTGGTTCTGTCGACAGAATCCAACTTTTCTATCAACAGCTAAGCACAGTTTCTGACTTCCCAGAACAACCACTTTTCTGTCTGTGTGCATCTGTCGACATGCTCCTTCTATCTATCGATAGCCACACACATTCCATGTATTTCTTGGATATCTCCCACATTCTCATTGAGCAGGTTCATGCCTTTCAAATAAGGTGTCACTTGGGTGTTTATGCATGTTTTAATCAGTCATACCCACATGATATTAAAGCCATTGTCTGTATCACCATGATTTGGACATACTACTCATGTAAGAGTCTAGGTTGTATCATTCGGAGAATATTGATCTAATAATGGATATCACCTAACTCCTTGCATAACTCTCTTGTAGGCACACACTATTCACAAGTGTCTGGATCAGTCCTATGGTCATTGAAATCTATGTCTAGCATTGATTGTTAACCACATACATTATTTGACCTTGATTTTCAAATAGAACATGATAAAATTAAAAAAGGAGAAAAGCTACCTATATCTCATATCACAATACAATTAAAAAAGTGGGCTCAAGATAGAGCAATGATGTGTATTGCTGAGTAACCGGGGATATGGGCATCACAAATGTCTGTCATCGCGTCAAAAAACTTACTCATTAACTCTGTAGAATGGTATGATGGTTACTCTCATTGAGTAACTGGGGGTAAGGGCACTAGAAATGTCTATCCTCACGTCAAAAGGTGTTCGTGAACCTAATTACCACTTTTCCCATTGCATTTTGTTAAACAAAAATATCACAATAAAAAAAAGGGAATAGTGTGAAGCCTCCACTGTTTGATTAATTCCCCGTCCTTGGTGTCTATGGCTAGCCATCTAAGTAGACATTTTCTTCTTCAACCATTTGACCATCCTTTCTTTGAAATTGTGTTCGTCTACACTAGTTTTTTATTCAATAGGGGTTATGGTAATCTCCTAAGTTTTGGTCAGATGTTCTCGTCATGCTCCCACCTAACACTTTTTGAGCATTATGTTTAAACCATTGAGGATATTAACTTGACTTAATCTCAATGGGTATGACAGTTTAAACTATGTGTCCACCTATTTTACACCTTCAATCATCTTTGGATACACACTGCTCAGCATTTCCTTAACAAATTCCTCGAAAATTCCATTCTGGCACTTTTTTCTGTGTGCGCCTGTCGACAGGCCCCTGGGCATCTGTCGACAACCGGCAGCCACCCTGTTTGGGGAAACCCAACGGGCGCGCCGCTTCGGGGCTGATTTGGTGGGACCCTTGCCTTTTCAAATCCCATCCCAACTCCTTAAAAAGGAACCCACGCCCCTTCTTCCTTCCCTACCACCAAAACCATCCCCAACCCAAAAACCCTCCTTCTCCAGAGCGCAAACCCTACCCCCGTCCCCCTCCTGCTCTCTCTCTTCCGTCTGTATCTCTCTTCCCTGTTGGCCCTTTTTGTACGGCAGCACGTCAGCTAGAGGGGGGGGGGTGAATAGGTTTTTCTGCAATCTAAAATCAAAACGTGAACACTTAAAAGTTTGATTAGTTTAGTGTGATACAGAATAGCAATGCGGAAGCAAACAAACAATCACACAAAAGAGACACAGAAGATTTATCCTGGTTCGGCCCTTCCCACATGGAAGTCCTACGTCCAGTCCCCAAGCAACCTCTTGGGATTTCACTAAACAAGGGTACAGTCCCCCTTAAGGACACTACAACACCCTGGATACCCCACCAGGTCTTCTTCTCTTTCCCGGGCAAGAAGGCGGCCCACTTCTTTTCTAGGCTCAGAAGCAAACCTACTTCTTTTACAGGTTCAGAAGTAAACCTCCTGGAACAAATCCTAGTGTGGTTCAACTAGACACAGACCCCTAGCTGGGTTATCTACTGTATACAGTCCTACAACTGGACAAGATGTCTTTCTTGTAAAAGAAAGAACAGTGCTTGAGAGATCTACAAGAATGGCATCTACCCAAAAGAAACTCTCAGCAAAAACTCTCCCCAAGATTACAATGAGCACAGGGAGAATGGAAGAGAAGAAGGCTTGAAGGCGATGAAGACTTTTGCTTGAAAGCTTCTGTAGATTTTTTTGGCTTGAGCTCTTCTCTCTTTTTCTGAGTGTTTGTGGCGTGAAGGTTCTTCTCACAGTTGTACACTCCTTGAAGGATTTTCAGGAAAGCTCTATCTTTCTTCAGCAATGCTCTATCTTTTATATGAGCAGCTTTAGAATAGATCCGTTGAAGAGATCCGTTGGAGCTCTTCTAGTCGTTGCTGATCTTTCTCTTCATTTGTCTTAATCAGACTTTAGTGGACTTTGAGGTCTGCAAGCATATAAGAGAGTGTTAGCATAAAAGAGTGTTTATAATAACTGTGCATACCACTGTGTTTCTACTAACATGCTGAAAATAGTAGTTCATATCTTTTTGACAAGACTCTGAAAATATGCATGCAGCTTTATTTGTCAGAAGATATTTGACTTTTTATTTAGGCGTCAAACATGTTTGAAATATAAGGCAATCTGTGTTAGAACAGAATCTATGAAGAAATTGTTATGAGCATGACTTATGAAATCGTTATGTGAAGAGTCGTTGCTTATTTGTAAACAAATCATTGTGAGCTACTAAGCAAATCGTTGTGATACTTAATGAATCGTTACAGTGATCAAAGAAATCGATGTGAGGAACAAATCGTTGTTCTCTCCAAAGAAATCGATGTGATCACTTATGAAATCGTTATGCAAGCAAATCGTTATGATGACAAATCGATGTGAGGGCAAATCATTGCACTCACTTATCAAATCGTTACGGGATCGATTTCTTAACAAATCGTTACGGCCAGTTAGCGAATCGTTGTTTGAAGGCAAATCGATGTGAGAGCGAATCGATGTTCTCACTTATGAAATCGTTGTGAGCCCTAGCGAATCATTATGGAAGGAAAATCGATGTGAGAGCGAATCGTTGCGCTTCACTTATCAAATCGCTGCATGATAAATCGATGTTTCACTTAACGAATCGTTACACGATCAAATCGTTGTGTAACTTCTGAAGTCGTTTGTTAGTGAAAATCGATGTGGCACTTAATAGTAATCGATGTATATAAATGAACATCGATTTAGCATTTTAGTGGGCCAAATATTGCATCAATGAAAGACTTAGCTTTGCTATGAGATTGATGCGACACAGATGAAACATGATATTGAATGAGACTTATCATCTGTTAAGGGATTGATGCAACACAGATGAAGCAAAAATATTTATGAGAACCTATATTTTCTTATCTCCGAAATATTTTGTTATCATTTAAATGCATCATATATTTTGTTATCACCAAAATACCAGGATCATAGATAACCATAGAGTGGTTCAACATTCCTTCCTCGCTCCTCTGTACTTCGTTCTTGCCATCTCCATGGCTTCCAAGGTGAAGAAGCTGGTCTCCCGTCGTCGTCCTGCTTCCTCTAAAGCCGGCGAAGGCTCCCGCTGAGCGTCAGACGAAGCATCGGGATGATTGGTTGCCCGAACTCGTGGTTCCTCCTCATCTGAATCTCACATAGGCTAAGGGCTCCTTTACCAAGCTCATATAGCCTCGGTATGTTGATTTCACTTCCTTGGCAGACCTGTTTCTGAACCTCCAACCCCTCTTTGACACCCAGGGCTGGACGATCTTCTCTATCTCATACAGTCTATTCTCCTACTGCCGTCAGTGAATTTTTCACAATCTTGGCTACTCTGAGGACAATGAGTTCACACCTCTGTCAAGGGAACTCCTTTCAACTCTCTGCTAATCTCTTTAGCACAACCCTTCAAATCCCTAACTCTGGGGCTGATATACCCACCCATCACCCATCTGCCTCTGAGTACTATCCCTCATCACCCTCCAACCCATGAGATGGAACCACACAAGAAATTGCTAACCAATTGCTAACTCATGCTAACTTTTCCCCCCTTGAACAGGATGATTCACCATATCTTCACCACCCTCATTGCTCTAAAGCATGGCAGTCGGGAACTCATCACTGAGGTTCATAAATCTCTTTTTACTTCTTCCTCAAGTGCGAGCAGATCAACCTTCAGCCCTCATGCTTGGCTTAATCGTCACTGCTTCTACAACCCAAAGAGTCTATGACATATGCCTGCCCAATCACATCCCTTCTTCGGTTCATTGGCATCAACATCCTGACAGTGAATGTGTTCAGCTCAATTCTCGCAGTAGTTTTGATCTCACTGCTGCACATCGGATGGGGTATAAGCTGGTTGATGGGTTGTCACACGTGAACTCAAGGGTAAGGCACCAACTGCTGCCATGGATGAAGATCTGTAGGATATGAAATGATGGGGATCATGATGAAGAAGCTGATGAAGACTCCCAGTCTGAGCCTCTCGATGCTCCGGAGATGATGTTAGTATTGACGCTAGTGATTATACTGCTGAGCCTTCCATGCGTAATCTTCTAGCACAATTACAGCGTTAGATGTCCATTGGTTTGATAAGCTCCATGCACGTTTGGACACCGTGGATACAGCATTGATGCACTCGCGGATACTCGAGTACAGCTCCAGCTCCGCTTCACTAGGCTATCTACTGAGCTTCGTGACATCCGTCGGCCCTCTGCACTGCTTCGATTGATGATCAGTCGGTCCCCATGTAATTTTAATTATTACATATATTATTTTGATGATTAAACAAAACCAAACAAGTGGTTAACATTATATCTAATGAATATTCATAAGTCTTAAGTACAGGAAAAATACCAAGGTCAAACAAGCAAAAAGGTATGCATTACTTCTCTTAAGCCTTAATCTTCTCAACATGATATTTCTCTAAGTCCACATCGACTTTTGTTTAAAGTCACAATGATTTCATAAGTGCTTTAACGATTTTCTTGTAAGACTGGAAAGTCATGTTGTTCAATCAAATCGATCTTGTACGATTCTGTAAGTCATCGCAACGATTCTTAGAAAGCTTAACGACTTGCCTGTCATAACGATTCTATAAGTCATCGCAATGATTTTTTAGAAGCGTAACGACTACCTGTCATAACGATTCTATAGTCATCGCAACTATTTCTTTAGAACTCGCAACGACTTGCTCGTCGTAACGTTCTATAAGTAATCATAACGATTTCTTTAGAACTCGCAACGACTTGCTTGCCGTAACGATTCTATAAGTATCATAACGATTTCTTTAGCACTCGCAACGACTTGCTCGCCATAACGATTCTATAAGTAATCATAACGATTTATTTAGAACTCGCAACGACTTCTCGCCGTAACGATTCTATAAGTAATCATAATGATTTCTTTAGAACTCGCAACGACTTGCTCGCCATAACGATTTGTTAAGTGTTTCACAACGATTTCTTCAGTGAACACAACAATTTACTTTGTATAATGATTGTTAAGTGTTTCAACGTTTCTTCTCATAACGACTTGGTCAACCTGACTTATATAACGATTTTCATAAGTCATATCGACAATATCTTTACGTCTTATATCGACTTGATATTTAAGAGTTGAATTGTCAAAGTCTTCTCTGTCTTCTGACTGCTGTGCATTTAATGAAGATAGAACGTATCTCTGCATGCATGCAGATGATATCTTTCCATTATCGTGCATTCTCTGTCAACATCTTTTAGATCAAACTATTTGACATTGCTATTTTGGTGAAAACTCATGTCAACGTTTACTGACAACAACAGAGACAGCCTAGCTATCTACTCTTCTAGCATTTATGTATGCAGGTTCCTAAAGATGTTCTGTCATACAACGTCGGACCATACTGATGCCAGAAGTCATTATCTCTTTGCGCTCAAATGGATAAAAGATTGATTGAAGCTTCTAAATGTCAAGCAGTCTAACGTCTACCAATCTAAGAGACAATAGTTACTTCAAACGGCTGGATTTCAAATGAAGATATTAATAAAGTCAGAAGAACAGAAGAAACATATACAACGCGTGTTTCAAGCATTCAAATTCTTCTGAGAAAGTCAAGAGCCAAGAACCTTACTTTTTTCTCATCACCTAAGCTCTTCGCTCTCTGTGCTGTAATAGATTTGCTAAGAGAGCCCGTGTAGTTTGAGAGTGTGCCTTGTTTAGATCTTTGCTCTCAGCACTAGTTGCTTCAGATCTTGGCTTGTTAAAAGCTTGATCTAGGGGCTTGAATTTCATTCAATTCTCTTTGAGTTGTTGTTCCTTCGGTGTGAAGGAAGACCTGGTGGTATTCAGGGTGTAGTTCCCTTCGGTTGTGAAGGAAGACCTGATGAGGTATCGAGGGGTGTTGTTGTTCCCTTCGGGTGTGAAGGAAGACCACCGAGCTGGTGTTGTAGTGTCCTTAGGGGGACTGTACCCTAGTTAGTGAAATCCTGAGTTGTTCCTCGGGGACTGGACGTAGGACTCCTAAGGAAAGGAGTCCGAACTAGGATAAATCTTGTGTTGTGTGATTGTCTTCTTTGTGTATTGATATTTAAACTAATAGTCACTAACCTCCTTTGAAGAAATCTTGTGTGAATATTGTTTAGTTACAGGTATCTTGTAGATCATTTTAAAGACCCATTCACCCCCCCTCTGGGCTTGTCAACTGGGTGGTAACAAGTGGTATCAAAGCGAGTCTCTTCGACAAAGAAAGGATCCAACGATCTGAAGAGTAAAGATCCATGGCAGCCCAAACAACATTGAAGGTCAGTCTGTCAACCGACCCCCTCTCTTCGATGGTGAAGATTATCCTTATTGGAAAACTAGAATGGAGTACTTCTACAAGGCCACGACTATCAGATTTTCCATAATAGAAGAAGGTGACCTCCTAGTCACAATTGAGAAAGCTCAATGGACAGATGATGACAGAAAGAAGATCTCCTTGAATTGCAAAGCAAAAGAGCATCTTATGCTGTGCTCTAAGTAAAAAGGAGTTCAACAGAGTTTCAGCTGCAAACTCAATGGAAATGTGAGAAAAGCCTCAGAATCACTTATGAAGGAACAAATAAGGTAAAAGAAACAAAATTGACATTCTTGTCACTCAGTATGAGAGATTTCAGATGCAATCAGGTGAGTCCATTACCCAAATGTTTAGTAGATTCACAGATATTACAAATGGGCTAGTTGGACTAGGAAAGACCTATGAAATGGGAGATATGGTCAGAAAGATTCTCAGATCTTTACCATCCTCATGGACCCCAAAGTAACAGCCATTGAGGAAGCTAATGATCTAAAAAATGTCCTTAGAAAAGCTCATTGGGTCCCTTATGGCCCATGAGATAAACATGGAGAGATTAGGAGAATCCTCCAGCATAAAGAAGCAATCAAATGCGCTTAAAGCTGATGAAGAATTGTCAGAGGAATCACTGGAAAACAGTGAGAACAACAAGGACAGTGACGATGAAGAGCTATGCTATCCAGAAGACTTCAAAAAATTCTAGCCAAAAGAAAAAGTTTCAATCTGGTAGAAGATTCTTCAAAAGAATAAAGAGTTTAAGAAGCCAGAAGGAAAAGATCTGAAGAAAGGAGAACCTACATGCTATGAGTGCAAGAAGCCTCGACACATCAAGGCAGATTGTCCAGCTCAGAAAGATGGACACAAGAAGAAAGATAACTTCAGACGATTCAAGAAATACAAAAAGAAGGCAATGGCAGCCGCGTGGAAAACAGTAGCGACCAGACAGTGAGTCAAACTCCTGCAGCGATGAAGAAGAACCCATTTGGCTTTCATGACAAATACTGAAGATAAGGTAACTTCTGACTCCTCTTTTGATCATGCAATGGTTCAGATTCCGATAGTTTAGAAGAGGCTTTCAATGAACTATATGAAAATATAAAGAAGTAACCAAACTATAAAAGTAAGCAGAAACACATAGTCTGTATAGAAATACAAACTCAGATCTAAAATCAGAAATGAACAATTAGAAAGTCAAATAACTGAACTTAAAAGAAGAAATGAATTGTTATGTGAAGATCTAAAACTAAGAATGAACAAATAACTAAATTAGAAAAACAAGTAAGTTCAGATGAACTGAAAACGAAATCAAAACACTAACAGAAGAAAATATACAGTTATCTAGCACATTAGAAAAATCACCAATGGTAAAAACTCCCTCATATTAAAAGGTGCTAGAAGATCATGTAAGAGAAAATGGATTAGGATACACACCCCCAGATAATGAAGAAACTATAGTTTATCCTAAAATATATCCAACACCAAATTTGTACCTGAACAAGATATAGCATGCAAAGCTGATTTCAAGTATATAGAAAAAGTAACCAAATTATCCTGCGTAGTCACTGCAACAAGTTAGGACATATCTTAACGACATGCCCAACAAGACATAAGAAATGTAATAAAAAGTAAATCAATGATACTAACCCATCAGGACCCAAAAGAATTTGGGACCTAAAACTTGATGTTTTATTTCAGGTTATCCCTGAGCATCCAAATGGTATTTGGATAGTGTTGCTCAAGGCACATGTCAGGAAACCAGAAGTTATTTTCTCATCTCCAAGCTGAAGAAGGAACAGTCACTTATGGAGATAATGGGAAAGGAACAGTGATAGGCAGGGCTCTGTAATACAAAGGAAAAACAGTCATAGAAGATTTGTTATTAGTCAAGAGACTAAAGCACATCTCATCAGCATCAGCCAGCTGTGTGACAGAGGTCATCATATCCAGTTTCAAGAATCCAATTGCAGCATACTAAAGGATGGATCAGTCATCTTTGAAGCAAATAGAGAAATGAACTTATATGTGCTCTATCTTGAGGAACTCAAAGAACAGAATGTCTGTCTGTCAGTAAATAAGGAAAATCTACAGAATATGGCAGACGACTAGGACATGTAGCATAGATGGTATGAGAAAATTGTGAAGAAAAATCTTGTAGAGGTCTGCCAAGGCAGTGCAAAAATGGAAAGTGTATGTGGACCTTAAAGGGAAAGCACACCAAAAGCTCCTTCAAGTCTAAGACCGTAGTAACCACCTCAAAACCCTTAGAGTCTTCATATGGATCTATTTGGGCCAAATGAGGACTACCAGTCTTGGAGGAAAAATTTTGGATTTGTCATAGTCGATGATTACTCAAGATTCACATGTGTGTCATTTCTAGAGCATAAAATGACACATTTGATAACTTTGTCAGTTTCAGCAAAGTTCAGAAGGATCAAAAATCAGGCTTGTTTCTATCCGATCAGATCATGGTGGTGAATTTCAGAACAAAAGTTTGCTAAGTTCTGTGATGATGGAATCAGCATAATATCTCAGCACCAAGAACACCACAGCAAATGGAATTGCTGAGAGAAAGAATAGAACTCTATTGGATATGGCAAGAACAATGTTATCAGAATATGATCGCCAAGGATTTTGGGCTGAAGCAGTCACCAGCAAGCTACATTATCAACAGAGTATGATCAGACCAATCCTAAGAAACTGCATATGAACTGTTCAAGAAAAGAACCAAAGATCAGCCACTTCAGGACATTTAGATGTCCTTGCTTCATCCACAACAATGGAAAAAGACATTGGTAAGTTGGATGCCAAATCAGATGAAGGTATCTTCATGGGGTACACCTCTAAACCCAAAGGCTATAAGTATTTATAAACCCACTTTATAATTGAACAGTCTGTACATTTATTTTTAATAAAACTAACCCTTCCTTAAGAAAGGAAGAAGATAGTGATAATGACGATGCAGATGAGCTGTCCAAGAAACTAAATAATACATCAATTGAGGACAAGGATGATCCACCTCTGGAAGACATGCAACAAAAGGAAATTACACATGAAAATCTTCCAAAGGAATGGAGACACAAGAAAGATCACCCACTCGAAAATATTATTGGTGATCCATCTGTAGGGGTAAGAACAAGAGGTAATGTAATTCCATGTGATTACCTAGCTTTTGTTTCTCAAATAGAGCCGAGGACAGTCAATGAAGCTCTTTCTGATGAATCTTGGATATTAGCCATGCAAGATGAACTAAATCAGTTCAAGAGAAATCAAGTATGGTCACTTGTTCCTAGACCATCGGACCATCCAGTCATTGGCACCAAATGGGTGTTCAGAAATAAACTGGATGAAACTGGTGTAATCCTAAGAAACAAGGCCAGATTGGTAGCTCAAGTCTATTCTCAAGAAGAAGGCATAGATTTTGATGAAACCTATGCACCTGTAGCTAGACTTGAGGCTATTAGATATTACTTGCATATACATCTGCTTTGAATTTAACATTATTTCAAATGGATGTTAAATCTACTTTTTAAATAGTTTTATAAAAGAGGAAGTTTATGTGGAACAACCCTAGGGGTTTTGATGACAAAGAATTTCCAAATCATGTTTTCAAACTTCCCAGGCATATATGGTTAAAGAAAGCATCTAGAGCCTGGTATGAAGGCTTAGTTCTTTTCTTTTAAACCACTGGTTTCAGTAGAGGTCAAGTAGATGCACTCTTTCATAAAGTCAAAGATCAAACACATTCTACTAGTCCAAATTTATGTAGATGATATTATTTTTGGGTCTACTGATGAACCTTTGCAAGTACTTTGAAAAGTTGATGCAGGGAGAATTTGAAATGAGCATGATGGGAGAACTCAATTATTTCCTTGGACTACAAATCGAACAAGGAAAGGAAGGAACTCACATCTGTCAGCAAAGTACACAAAAGAACTCTTGAAGAAATTTGGATTCGATAATACCAAACCACTGCCAACACCAATGTGCTAGATCAAGCAGATCCTAGAGAATCACATTAATTTCTGTAAAAGAATATTCAGATATTTAGCTAGAACTCATGACTTAGGTCTGTGGTATCCAAAATTGTGAAATCAATTTAGTAGGATACTCTGATGCTGACTATGCTGTATGCAATTAGATAGAAAAAGCACCAGTGGTTGTTATCAATTTCTTGCAGGATGTTGATATCCTGGTCTTCAAAGAAACAAAATTCAGTGGCCTGGTCTACAGCTGAAGCTGAGTACGTAGTGCTGGAAGTTGTTGTACACAACTCTTATGGATAAAGCAACAGCTTGAAGATTTCAGATTAAGCATCAAATCTATCCAACTGTTGTGTGACAACACCAGTGCCATTAATCTCACCAAGAATCCATTCAAATTCAAGGACCAAGCATATTGAGGTTATATATCATTTTATTCGTGATCATGTAGTAAATGGTAACATTGAATATCTTTTATTGATACAAATGGTCAGTTAGCAGACATTTCACAAAAGCCTTACCCGAGGAGAGATTCACATATCTTAGAAGGGAATTAGGCATGTGCAATTTGTGAAAAAAGTTTTTTTAAAATTGGGACATTAAATTTCAGAATAAGTAAATTTTCCCTCCATGGCTTTAAGCAAAAGAAATTCAAATTATCTTTGGAACCGCTCTCTCATTGAAGTCGGTTTGAATAGTCAAATTCTTTTGTCTTCTTCTACCGCCTTTTAGCGCCTCACTTTCCGCAATGCATTAATTATTCATAAAATCAATGACAGAACGATTCGTATCTCATCGTCTACCTTTTCCCCTTTTTCATCCTGTCGTATGAGCCGATGCCCTAATAACTCATACCTAACCCTCTGCAAATTTGGAACTTCCTCCTCCTTCCATAAAATTTCTTGAGGATTCCTTTTCTTCTCCTTCCGTCCCACCTGAATCCATGGCTGCACCAGTCATCGCCGGCAGTTTGGGTGGCTATAGCGCCGAGTTTCTCACTCCTGAGCAGCATGAGAGATTACCTTTGTGATGACGAAGCTCTGTGGCAATAAAGAAGTTGATGTTGCTAATCTGAGGAAAAATGGAATGAGCAGCGTGGTAGAATTGATCAATCAGATGCAGTGGACGGGAGTTACCACCTTTCGAGGTTAGTTATCTGGACCTGGTAAAAGCATTCTTCGTTTGTTTGAGAACAGAGGAAGATGGGTCCCTAGTTCTTCAGTAAAGGGAACCCTGATTAGAATAGACCCTGAGTTGCTGAAGATGTTGTTTGATGTGAAGACTTCCTGGTTTAGTGGGGTTCACATTGGGGATGCCCAAGTGAAAGGTTTGGGAATTGTAGGGCCGAGGCTTCAAGCTAAGGGATGGCAAGCTGATATAAATCAACTAACTACTTTCAACTGCCTCCTTCATTTTAT
>JACBKR010000606.1:0-68198 GCA_014218235.1 Colocasia esculenta
ATCGGTAACCATGGTCACCAATCAGTAACCATGATTACCAATTGATACAAACATGACGCTTAGGTCCGATGCGTCACTGTTGGTCATCAATCGGTAACCATGGTCACCAATCGGTAGCTATAGTCACCAATCGATAGCCAAAGTCATCAATCGATTGTCAAGAATGCATTGCCGTAGGCCATCAGGTTAAAGACAATCGATATCGTAATGCGTCAGCAAGTGTCGTCGCGTTAATGCCAACCGATTCCCTTGGTCAACAATCGATGTTAACGCGTCGCCATTAATGACTGATGGCTGAAACCCTAGAACAAGAACTCTAAAGTGATATTTGGACAAGGTAAGTTGGGAATTGGGCTTAATGGGCTCAAAAAAAGGCTAACAAATGGGCTCAAAGAGTGACCAACTTGGGGCATACTAAGAGAAAAAGAAATATGGTTCAACTCATAGGCCAGAATTGGGTGTCTATAGATTTCCCCTTCTTGGCTTCCACTTTGCAAGGGAGTGGAGTGGAGGTGTAGCGGAAGCGTCATGGAATGACAGTGAAGTGAAAGTGAAATGGAGTGGACTGAAAAGGTGGGAGCCAAGGTAAAGAGACACTCGATCTGACCAACGAGCAAGAAGAATCTTCTTGAAAGCCCCGAGTTTGCTGCTCAAGTAAGAAGCAAGGAAAACACATGTTTGAATGAGAGGAAGAGGATAAAAGGAGCGATCAACCACTCGATTGAGAGGTACCCTAGCCGATTGGCCTGCAGCTTTCACCTTGGAGGGACATGGTGTGTCAAGCAGGTCACAATGACTCAAAACCTGGGAGCGGATCACAACCAAAATAGATCAAAAGGAATTTGGATGAAAATTGGATAAAGAAATACAAACAGGGAAATACATGAAAAATTGGCAAGAGCAATTGGCTCGAAGGCAAAATTTCTAATTCGGAGTGGAATGGGATTTCTTGTTCCGAATATGAAGAACAGTTGAGCATTTATCGAGAACCTGTTATCAGCCAATGATGAGTCATGATAGCTCAAAGACCTACATGATGCATGTTGGGCTAAAAGAAAAGAAATCATAAAATCAAATGTAAAGAAAGGAGAAAATAGAAAATAGATCAATGATAATGTTGCTAAGCCAAATAAGATTGGGTCTAGAATCTTCCTGCAATCGCTGTGCAAGACAGAGTCCATCATCCCCAAACTTATCCAACTTAACGGACTATCCAACGATTAAAATGTGCACCTAGATCATCACTGTTTTTGGTGAAGGGGAACTCAAATCCCAGAGCACATTGAGAACCAGCCGATCCTTGAAGTAATATAATAAGTAAGTTAACATATAGTATTGCAAGAGATAGGGATAGAGATACTTACCTAAACTTACTTGTGAAGCTCTAGTGTTGTTTCATGCAGGTGCTACACACTCATTTCTTTCCGAGAGATTTGCCAAGAAATTGTCTGTGGAGTCGGGTGTAGAGGCCAAGGATGTGTAGCATATTTAGCTTCGGTAAGTTTAGTTGGGTCAAATAAGTCTACGGAGATGGTTCCAATGGTCAGAGAATTTGCAGATGTGTTTCTAGAGGATTTACCAGGGTTAACTCCACACAAAGAGATTGATTTTACAATGGAATTACAGTCGGTTAGTATGTCGATTTTGAAGGAACCATACAGGATGACACCAGCTAAATTAAAAGAATTGAAGAAGCAGTTACACGAATTGTTAGATAAATGTTTCATTAAGCCTAGTCATTCGTCGTGGGGTGCACCAGTGTTTGTTAGAAAGAAAGATGACAGTTTCAGAATGTGTATGGATTATCGTCAGTTGAACAAGGTTACTATTAAGAATAAGTATCCACTTCCAAGAATAGATGATTTGTTTGATCAATTGCAATCAACTAAGGTATTATCTAAGATTGATTTGAGATTAGGATATCACCAGTTGAGAATAAAAAATGAGGATATTGATAAAGCAGCTTTAAGGGCAAGGTATGGTCATTATGAGTTCGTGGTTATGTCGCTTAGATTGACAAATGCATCAGCAGCTTTTATGAATTTGATGAACAGGATATTCCACCCATATTAGACAAGTTCATTGTAGTATTTATGGATGATATATTAATGTATTCGGCATCAGAGAAGGAGCATACAACACATTTAATGATCGCTTTCCAGAGTTTGCAGGAGCATAAGTTGTATGCCAAATTCAGTAAGTGTGAGTTTTGGTTACAGGAAATTCAATTTCTGGGTCATGTAATTTCTGGAGAGGAATAGCAGTGGATCCAACTAAAGTTGAAGTAGTTATGAAATGGGATGAGCCAAAAATAGTATAAAAAAATAGAAGTTTTCTAGGTTTGGTAAGATATTATAGGCGTTTCATTCAGAATTCTCAAAAATTGCAGCTCCTATGACAAAGTTAACCAAGAAAGGAGTGCCATTTGTATGGTCAGCAGATTATCGTCGAAGTTTCTTGGAATGAAGAAAAGACTTACTTCAGAACTTATATTGGAATTACCGTCAGGTAGTGGAAGATTTGTGTTATATACAGATGCTTCTAAGAGAGGACTCAGGGAAATGTTAATGCAGCATGGGAAAG
This sequence comes from Colocasia esculenta, assembly GCA_014218235.1. NCBI lineage: Eukaryota > Viridiplantae > Streptophyta > Magnoliopsida > Alismatales > Araceae > Colocasia > Colocasia esculenta. The sequence continues at coordinate 2,584 of JACBKR010000606.1, forward strand.
TTGTAGCATATGCATCTAGGCAGTTAAAGCGTCATGAAGAGAATTATCCAACACATGATTTGGAATTAGCAGCAGTGGTATTTGCTTTAAAGTTATGGAGGCGTTATTTGTATGGGGAAAGGTTTGAAATTTTCACTGATCATAAGAGTCTAAAGTATATTTTCTCTCAAAAATATTTGAATCTTAGGCAGCGCAGATGGATAGAATATTTGAAGGATTATGATTTCAGTTTTGCATATCACCCAGGTAAAGCTAATGTAGTTGCAGATGCGTTAAACTAGAAAAGCAGTTTTGAGTCAGATGATGATAAAGGAGTGAAAATTATATGAGGATATAACAGAGAATTCCCTGTTTATTCCGAATAATCAATAGCGAGCGGTATTGGTCAATAGTGCAGTGGAACCATCGCTATATTGGCAGATAGTAGAAGCCCAAAGAATAGATGAGAATTTAGCTGAGATTGTGAAGATGGAAGATGTTACTATTGATGATGATTGTGTGATTAGGCTCAGAGGCCAATTTTATGTTCCAGTAGAAGTAGCGATAAAACAGAAGGTATTGGAAGTGAACAGGTCCAGATATTCAATTCACCTAGGCAGTACCAAGATGTATCAAGATTTAAAGAAGCACTTTTGGTGGCCAAATATGAAGAAGGAAATAACATAATTTATAGTAAGATGTTTGATTTGTCAGCAAGTGAAAGCACAACATCAGAGACCAGGAGGATTCTTGCGGCCATTGCCGATTCCACAACGGAAATGAGATGATATTGCCATAGATTTTGTGGTAGGATTGTCCGAACAGCATCATGTCATATGGAATTTAGGTTTTTGCTGATAGACTAACAAAAGTATACAGTTATTAGCTGTAAGCATGTCTTGGATAGTTGACAGATTGGCTAGAGTATATGTGGATAGGATAGTATCAATGAATGGCATTCCAATGACTATAGTTTCAGATAGAGATCCATGGTTTAAATCTGGTTTCTAGAGGAGTTTGTAACGAGTGATTGACACTAAGTTAAGGTACAATTCAGCTTATCATCCACAAATAGATGGACAATAGAAGAACAATTCAGACAATAGAAGATATGTTGCGAGCTTGTTATTTGGCATGGGGAGGTAGTTGGGAACATCACTTAGAAATGGTGGTGTTCGCTTACAACAATATTATCATGCAAGCATTGGAATGGCACTATATGAAGCTTATATAAAAGACCATGTAGAACACACTTGAATTGGCATAAGGTACGAGAAAGACAAGTTATGGGACCAAAATTAATTCAACAATGTTCAGAAATGGTCAAGTTGATAAAGGAAAAACTTCAGACAACTCAGAGTCATCAAAAAGTTATGCAGATGCAAGACATAGGCCATTGCAGTTTGAAGTTGGTGATTATGTATTTTAAAGGTTTCTCCCACTAAAGGTGTTTTAAGATTCAGCAGAAGGGAAAATTGAGTTCGAGATATGTAGGTCCATTTCGAATTTTAGAAAGAATTAGAGAAATAGCTTATAGAGTAGAGCTCCCAGTAGATTCATAGATGCACATGATATATTCCATGTCTTTATGTTGAGAAAATATATTTAGGATCCATCATAAATAGTCAATTACACCAGGGATGATTTAAAGTCAGGCATGTCTATGCTAGAATATCCAGTTCAAATCACAGGTCGATGAACATAAAAATTGAGAAACAAAGAAATAGAGTTAGTGAAAATCAGATGGGTAAATAGACAAGAAGAAGAAGACACTTCGGAACTGGCATAGGAAATGCAGAAAGTGTATCCATATTTGTTTGAGTAAGATTTTAATTCTTTTATATGATAGTCCCATGCATGATAATTGTGAGTTTTGTGTTAAGATTTCTTTCTAAATTTTGAGGATGAAATTTCTTTTTAGGTGATAGTAATGTAATATCGTGACCGTTTGGATCGCAGTTTAATGGGTTTGAGGGCCAATGTGTGGCCAATAGGTTGTGTCCGTGTTTTTAGCAGGTTGTGTGGTGGTGTGGGCCAGAAACCCAGACCCAATACACCCCTAGTTCTCTGTTTGAGAACGCGATGGGGTGCAACGTCGCATTTTTAAAACACGACCATCTGCTACATCGCATTTTCTTCGCTGCTTTTCTGAGGGTTTCAGTTGCATGCACAACACGTGGCGCATGCAGGGGTGTCACGCGCTCAGGGTTGAGAACGCATCGGCGGTGGACATCGCGATTTGAAACACTATGATCCCCTACGTCATGATTTTGGACTATGGGGTTTTTGTGGCCGAAGGTTGGCCAAATAGAGCCAGAAACTCTATTTGGCTGAGGGAGAGGCTGTTTGTAGGTTTTTCTAGCGATCTAAGCTTGGTGGTTTGTGGTTTAGCTTACTCCCATCGCGAGGAGGTTGTTCGGAGCACAGAGAAACGCCAAATCAATGTTGTTCTTCACGTTCTTCGTATTGGTAGGGGAATTCTTCTCGTCTTTGGATTATGGATTGAGTTTGAGGTGTTGGCATGAATCACTTATAATTAGTAGTATGCATGTTTATTCATCTGTTAGAAGGAATATAGCTAGATTCTATAATTGTAAACATGTGTTTTCTTGGACTTCTAGAGAAGAAGCTCGAGTTGGGGGTTTCGGTTATGAAGGCAACGAATCCAGTCGTCGCGTTTTGAACGTGACAGCATGACACGTCGCGATTCACCTTATGTAATGCGTCGTACTCAGGTGTTGTGTTTTAAAGGCGACCACCTGACCCATCACGTTCTTGCTCCCGAAGGCAATATTGGCTTTTGTGCTATGTGGGCCTTCTGGACACTAGTGTAGAGTAGTATAGAGATTTGTAAAGTCTTAAGGGTATGTTTCAAGATTGATAAACATTGTGGGTTATGGTTTGAGCTTGAAGGAGCGACGCCTTCCATGTTTACCTCTCGAGTCGGGTATCCCAGGTTCTCTGTGAGCCAGGCAAGTTAGTGCTCAGGTTTGTCCCGGTATTGTGTGTACCGTCAGGGTTGTGTCGTCTTCTTAGATACCCTCACTCATCTATTGAATTGTACGTCCCTGCTGAGGGAAAGACGACAGTGGGGCAGCGACTTGTGGTGTGTTGGTTCTCAATTCGGTCGCTTGTAGCGCGCTCGTGGTTGGGGGACGGACACCGGTAGACTACTGGTCCCCAACTAGTCCCTATTCCATAGCCTCACTCTAAGGCTTCCAGAACTCTTAGAGGTGTGTTAGGCATGGGTCTGCAATGTGTGTCGCAGCATGTGTGGTGTTGGTTGGTCTTCACAGCTTGTTGGCACTGTAGAGGTGGAGCGACAGCTGGACCTTTCATCCGTGGCTGTGAGATTGAGAGGTAGTCCTGTGTGGTTTGTCCGGGTCAGTAGTTGGTGTCGCAACCAGTTTTCATGACTTGAGTGTGGCGTTACTCTTCTCTAGTTCATACACTTGAGTGTGGTTTGCCATTTATTTATTAGTGTTTAATCTATTATCAGTATATAATTGTTTGTTTAATTATAGTTGTAACTCCATGCTTAGATAGCTCTGTTAACTATTTAATTTAATTCTTTACTCTTGCTTCTCGTGAGATTGGTGTTGTTCCAGATTTTGAGGGAGTTTTCCTATTGAGCCAGTGACTTGTGAGGCTCACCCCCTACTCCTTTCAAGTGAAGGAGAGCAGAGAGTTCTTGTCCGTCATCTACTTTGGAGCCGCACCATAGCGGAGTCAAATCTGCTCCACCAGCAGTGTAATTTAGTTTCTGTTGTACCTCGAGGTACGCCCCATACATGTTGTTGTACTTTGTTCTTGGACTTTAGTTGAGAATTGGCTATGTAAACCTCATGTAAATATGTGTGAGATTGTATAATAGATGTGATCTTATATATGTTTAAATTGTTCCTTTTATGTTTCCACAAACTTTAGTGATGGTATCCCTTGTGAGGCATTGGCTTGTTTACAGGAGGCGAAGTCTATGGAGAGTTTGGTGCTCATCAAAGATCAAGTGCTTATAAAAGCTCACAGGTGAGGATCTCCATTCATCTAACGCAACACCAAGATGTACCAAGACTTGAAACGATCCTTCTGATGGTTAGGCATGAAGAAGGACATAGTAGAGTTTGTGCCTCAGTGTCTAGTGTGCTAGCACGTAAAGGTCGAGCGTCAGAAGACCGTCAGGCCTTATATAGGGATACCGGTGTGGAAGTAGGAAGTGATCACCATGTATTTCGTGATGGGTTTGCCTAGACCAGCTAGGGCCAATGACTCAGTATGGTAGTTATGGACCGATTCTCTAAGACTGATCACTTCTTGCCATGAGGAAGAAGCAGTCTATGGAGAGTTTGGTGAGAGTGTACATGGAAAGCATTGTGAGCCTGCATGGTGTACCGAAGTCCATCATCTCAGATAGAGACCCACGGTTTACTTTGAGGTTGTGGCAGGGTTTTCATGAGGTATTGGTTTCTCAGTTGAAGCTCAGTTCAGCTTTCCATCCTCAGATAGATGGGCAATTTGAGAGAACGATTCAGATGCTCGAGGACATGTTGAGAGTGTGTGTGTAACGACTCGACCTCCCGGACCCCGCTAGGGATGATGATCAGGTCATCTCCATATAATTTCATGAATTACATATCTATTTTGGTGATTACAAAACTCAGATAAAGTTTGATCTAACAAAGTTTTTATGAAGCTAAGATACAAGAACAAGTCAGACAAATCAAGGGAAAATGTATATTTACTATACTGTAGCATTTCAAATTGAGAGTATGAAATTTATCCAAGTACATATCGACTTTCCATAAGTTACAACGATTTCATAAGTGTTGCATCGATTTCGATCTCACATAACGATTTCCTCATTTATATCGATTTCATTTCCATAAGGATTTAATGAGTATCATACCGATTTTGATTTCATAACGATTTCATAAGTTGTGTCAACGATTGCATAGCATAACGATTCCATAAGTTATGGCATAACACAGTGATTTCATAAGTACCTTATCGATTTCGGATTCATAACGATTTCGTTTCACATCGATTTGATAAGTGAACAACGATTTGCTCTCATAACGATTTCTTAAGTGAGAACAATGATTTGCTCTCACAACGATTCGATTTCACATCGATTTGATAAGTGAGAACAACGATTCGCTCTCACAATGATTTCTTAGTGAGAACAACGATTTGCTCTCACAACGATTCGGTTTCACATCGATTTGGTAAGTGAGAACAACGACTTGGTCTCACAACAATTTGTCTTTCATAACGATTCGATAAGTTCCTCATCGATTTAGTATTCATATCAATTTGACAAGTTACAACAACGACTCGGTCATTATAACGACTCGATAAGTTACACAACGATTTGCTTGGTGTAACGATTCGATAAGTCACAACAACGACTTGTCTGTGTACAATTCGATAAAGCAGAACAACGATTTGATCACTCATCGACTCGATAAGTGAGACAACGATTTGGTTATAACGATTTGCTTGTAATGATTCGTTCACAACGATTTGCTTATAACGATTTGGCTATAACAATTTGCTTATAACGATTGGTTATAACGATTTGCTTGTAATGATTCGTTCACAACGATTTGCTTATAACGATTTGATTATAACGATTTAGTTATAACGATTTGCTTGTAATGATTCGTTCTCAAACTATTCACTCATACAACGATTTCATAAGTGATTCTCACAACGATTTCATGAAATATAACGACTTGATATTCAAAAATCTTGACAAGTCAAAGTCATCCCGCGTATTTCTCTTATATCCATTAAATATAACCGTACATTTCTCTGCACGATGCGTGTTCAGATATCTTCTATTCTTATGCTTCTACATGTAATATCTTTTTGGAAAGACAGAATGTGATTTCTATTTTGTGTATCCTGTAACACCCTGAAAAATTTTAATTATTGAAAAACATGAATAAGGTAAATATTAGACTTGATTATTATTATTATTTTGAAATAATTAAACATTTGGGATTAGTTAGTATTAATAAACATTACCCAGTGTTGTACTCTGAGGTACGCGCTCCGACAGGGCAACACCAGAAAATGGTAACGAAAAAAAAATCTGAGAACACCATAATTTCCAGAAAAAATGTGTGATATTAGAAATATAAATATTCAGAATTGTTGACGTAACGGATTTCGAGATTAAGCCGACGCAACTATTTTTGGGTGATTTTTCACCCTGTGTAAAATAAATTCTAAAGATTAAACTAAAATCACCATAATTTGTAAAACTTTTCCATTAGCCTATGGTTGAAATTTTAACACAAATGGACATTATTTGAATATATTTACATGAAGATTATTGGGTCAGCTAATTTATGGGGTATTTACGGTAAGCATTTCTGTGGATTTTCTTGCTACGCATGAGGGTACGTAAGCCATAACCCATGGCCTAAGCACCTTACACATCCCACCATTACGTGTAAGGCCCTTCATTTTCACCTTGTTTGCTTAAGTATATATATATATATATATAAGTGTATACTATTGATGTATAGATTATTGTGCATAGTATTTATTTATACGAATTGTATGAATTAGTATTATTGTAATGTACATAGTATACAAGTATATATTACATATATATATATATATATTTTGTGTGTAGTGTTTAGATTCTGCATATTTTAAGTGTGTTTTGTCGACCAGTCGGTGTCAACATAAGGTGACGTTGATTAGGAATAGGCGGCAATATCGATGGACGCCCACTCTGAATAGGCGACCAGAGATATGGGCGTCAATATCCCAACTAGTTACGTTTCCAGATCCGGAAACGCCTCCGGAAACTTCGCCATCTGTTTTAGAAACCGTCCCCAACGGCTCTATGACTTACCCCTTACGCATGTCTGGCCCTCAACCCTTTATATTACCCTGTTTTCGGCCAGATATATCCTTTTGACTCTTGGGTCAAAAACCTAGTTTTTCTGTACGAAACTCCAACTTGAATCTGAGAGATCCGACTTCGGGAGGCTTCATCCAGTGATCTGCATTGACTGGTGATAACTCTGACATCCGGGAACGACTTCCCCACGCTGGTGTGCTGTGAAGATCAACAGAGAAACCGGATAAAGAGAGATTTGAAGTCTCTTTGGCACAGGCCAAGGAGGGCTTCTCCGGCTTGAATCGTCACTTGTGGATTTTACAAGAGGCAAGTACCCCACTCACATCAACCCTACATGTGTCTAGTATGTCCCAGGAATTTTATGATTTTTCTCGTGTCCTGGAACCCCCATTCAAGTGATCTGTTAGCGTTCCGTCTGTGTTTATGCAGACAGGATATAACGGTAGGATCCCTTGCCGCTAATATCATATGTTGGCGGCATCATATATTGCCGTTAACTTATAGACGGCTACCCCCATGCCGTGAAGTTCTTTAGACTGCAACAGTGTGCAGGTCTGCCCTTCTATAAGCTAATTTTCGACATTTTCCGCATGAGGATATACGGTAAATTTTATATGATATGTAAATATACATGTTGGGGTGTACTGTGAGTTATTGTGAAATTTTGTAAATCTTGAAAAATCTCGTTTGTGAAATATGTATAGAATTTAACTATCATGAAATTTTTGTACACTGTTTATGAGTTTAATGCATGATATAAAAATTTGGAAATTTATAATATCTGTATAGTTTATTAAATTTTCTGAACCGAAAAATAGTGAATACGTCTACTCAGTGTAGAAATGTTAATAATTCGTGCGAACTTAGTTAATTCCTATAAATTGACATATAATTAGTACTATTAGTATTCATGTATATAATAAGTTGTGGGTCCGAACAATGAAAATTTATGTCAGTTTGACTATTTTTACATTTGATAACATCACTGTTCGAATTTTCAGAATTATGCGTGATTCATAAAAATGTGGATCTTGGTATGCATGATGGTTAGACTGTGATAGATTTCGGTTAAATTTCTGTACTGAACTGATGACAATAACCATATATGTTTGTTTTATGTTAGATATTAACAAATAATGCATGTTAATATGATTAATGTTTAATTCTGTAAATTTCAGCTTGATTAGACTTGTTTTAAAAACTTGTTAATACTGAAGACAGTAGTACCATGCTAGGTAATACTGAAGAATGTAAATGTGCGAGCATGAGATGAATGTGTAAAAATTGTGCATTTAGAAGTGTGTTGAAACTTGAGAAAATGTATAAATGTGCCAATGGGTGGCACTGCTACCTTAGAGGGCTGTGGAACTGTACTGTGGTAAAGTCCCCACGGGAAAGTTCAGAGTGTGTGATGTCCCATGGGCATTGGATTAAATCCTGGAGGCGAACAAGTATCGCTGGTTAGGGTGGAGAGTGCTTCTCCCGGTTCTGCGCAGTAACTAAGATTTATCACTGGAATGCCTAGGTGATAGATATGTGATGTGATTAGTGTGTGTCCTTCTAAAGTGGTTGGGCTATATGTCACGGCATTAAGAATTGTGAAAATGTGTTTAAGTGAAAAGAAATGTGTAAATTGTGAAACTGTGTAAGTGAATATGTGTTCATGAAATTCTTATGATAACATGCAAAAAGATAAATTTCTTGTGAATGTGACATGATAGTAGTAAAATAGCAAGCTTTCATGAATTAAATGTGTTAACTATGTGAAATTTATTTCAGAATTCATGTTAAAATAGTCGTTATGAAATGTGTAAATCTATGTTAAAATGATCAATATTTAGCATATGAATGGTTGAATGAAATCAGTTTAGCATATTGAATGTGTGTAGAAAGCATGTGATAGGCTTAGGTTATTTTGTATAAAACGAATTCCATGTTGATATGTGTAGAAATTATGCATAGGTCTATTTGAATAAATTGTCAAATCCATGCATTATGTGTTAATGGTGTAGCATAAGGATATATAGATTACTTGATGCATGTATGTTTAGTGTGCTTGGTGTTACTTGTTGAGTTCTTTTGAACTCATTCTTGCTTCGGCGTACAGGTGCAGACATTTCTACTTCTTCCGAGGAGATCGTTAGGAGCGACTCAGAGCGGGAGTAGGAGATCTTGTTGTGGATTTAGCATTGTACTTTTTCTTACTTCATAGTATGTAATAAAGACTCTGCGTAGTCTCATGTGGACAATGTATTTATTTTATTTTCAGTTGTGAAAAGTTAGTTCTCTTTTCTTCTATACGGACTGTGAATAGAATGTGGATGATGGAATAAGATTTTTTTCAGTTCTTTCAATTCCGCTGTCATGTGTTATATATTTGTGTATGTTTTAGCCTATCGTACTAGTGTTGGGTAAATGTCCCACTGTGGCGATGCTTTCTATATCGACGTGGGTTGGTAGAACCGTACCGATATAAAGAGGGTCTTTGCAGAGATTGGTATCAGAGCCTCAGGCTGAAATTGTACATAAATATGCACATACCATCATCTTCATTATACTAAGTCTGTGTAGATTGTCCACATAGATGATAAATAGTTAGAAATTAGATAGTTTAGTTCTAAATTGTGATTGATCCGTTTTGCAGGATATGGCTTCGCGTTGTAAGCGTGGTGTTCCTGCTCATGATGGCGAGCAGAGGAGAGATGAGCCTCGGCATGAGGATCAGGGAGCAGCAGGCCCCTGCACCCCAGGGTCCTGTACTTCCCCCACCGCCACCAGTAGACTATGGAGTGTTCATGCAGGGTTTAGTGCAGGCCATGCAAACGCAGGCCCACACTCAGGCTGCACTCCAGGCTCAGCTGGAGGCTCAGGTTAAAATAAGATAAAGTGGTCTTTTTTATTAAATGCATGATTGTTATGTTATATGTGTTAATATTGTTGCTTGATGTAGCAGGCTCAGGTACCAGCTCCCCAGGCTGACCATGGTGGACCCTCCATCATGGAAAGGTTCAAGAGGATGTCGCCACCCTCTTTTAAGGGGGAGAGCGATCCGTTATTAGCTGAGAGCTGATGAGGGAGATTGAGAAGATCTTCCAGCCATTAGGTGCGCTGAGGATGACAAGGTCACTTTAGCCACCTATATGCTACAGGTATGTGTAATTTAATCCGGTGGTTATTTCTTTAAGTATAGATTATGTTGGTTAGTTCTTATGGATGGTTTTGGCAGGAGCGAGCCGACGTGTGGTGGTCCTCGTTGTTACGTACTCGGTTCGAGGATGGTGCTGTGGAGGTTGGTTGGGAAGAGTTCGTGAGGCTTTTCCGAGCCAAGTTTGTTCCGGAGCACATCCAGGACAAGATGGAGCAGGAGTTCCTCTCGTTAACTCAGGGCTCCATGACTGTGCTGGAGTACGAGGCCAGGTTTGCCGAGCTATCGAAGTATGCCCCTCATATTGTAGCTGATGAGTGCAGAAAGTGAAGAAATTCGTGATGGGTCTGAAACCATCGCTGAGGACGAGATTGGTGGCTTTCGACCATCGTAACCCTCGAGCAGATGCTCAGCGCGGCGTGCCGACAGGAGGGAGATGGAGCAGTATCTGGAGGAGAAGAAGGCTTCTCAAAAGAGGCCAGCAGCGCCATTCGAGGCAGGATAGGAAGAAAGCGGCTTTCCAGTCACCGCAGCGTCCTGTGGCATCGGCAGTGGTCAGGTATCTTCTCAACGTTCCCCTAGTGGTAAGAAGGAGTGTCCTCATTGCGGGAGGGCACATGGTGGTACGGAGTGTTGGATGGTAGCGGGGAAGTGCTTGAAGTGCGGGAGCAGCGACCATAAGATCAAGGATTGCCCGAGACTTCAGCAGGGAGTCCAGCGTGGACCAGCCCCAGTAGCAGCAGCAGCAGCGCCAGCGACAGGACGACCAGGGAGACCTCGAGCCCCAGCTCGAGTGTTTGCTTTAGCTCGTGAGGACGCCGAGCAGGCGGATCATGTCACCGAAGGTACGGTTTTGTTCTTAGGTGTGCATGCTCGGGTTTTGTTCGATACGGGTGCTACTCACTCGTTCATTTTCAAGCGTTTTGCTAGGCAGTTAGCTTTAGAGTCAGGATTAGAGTCTGAGGATTTAAAAGTCCCTTTGTCTGTGCACACACCTGCGGGCACGGTATCGACTAGGAAGTGTATTCCGTCTTTACCGGTGTGCATTGAGGATAGAGTCCTAGAAGGGTGTTCTTCTTGCTTAAGATGAAGGACTATGATGCTATTCTTGGTCTGGATTGGCTAGAGGAGCACTATGCATTAGTAGATTGTCGTGGAAGAAGATTGTTTTCCGCATTCCTGGTGAGGATGAATTTTCTCATCCTTTGCCGAGGAACTTAGCAGGAAAGTTTGTCATCTCCGCCATGAGGGCGATGAGAATGATGAACAAGGTTGTGACGCTTTTCTTGCCAGCGTGGTTTTAGTACCCAAGGCTGATGAGTCACTTACTCTTGCAGAGATAATGTAGTGCAGGATTTTTCCAGATGTCTTTCCTGATGATTTATCTGGATTGCCACCGGCTAGGAGATAGAGTTCACTCTAGAGTTGCTTCCAAGCATCTCTCCTATCTCGAAGGCACCTTATCGGATGGCACCTACGAAATTAGCTGAGTTAAGGAGGCAGTTGTAGGATTTGTTAGATAAGGGATTTATTCGCCCTAGCGTTTCCCCTTGGGGCGCACTTGTCTTATTCGTGAAGAGAAAGATGGGTCACTTCGGTTATGCATCGATTATAGGAAGCTAAACCAAGTGACGGTGAAGAACAGGTATCCCTTACCTCGATTGATGATTGTTTTTGACCAGCTGCAGAATGCATCGGTCTTTTCTAAGATTGATTTGCGTTCTGGCTATCATCAGTTGAGGATTAGAGTGAGGATGTGTCCAAGACGGCATTTAGAACCCGTTATGGACATTATGAGTTTTTGGTCCTTCCGTTTGGTCTAACCAACGCCCCTGCAGTGTTCATGGATCTCATGAACAGGGTGTTTAGACCATATCTAGATAGTTTTGTTGTAGTCTTCATTGATGACGTGCTGGTCTACTCTCCGGATGAGGCCACACATCGTCAGCATTTGAGGATAGTGTTAGAGGTTCTCCGTGAGCACAAGCTGTATGCAAAATTCAGCAAGTGCAATTTTTGGTTGCGCGAGGTTCATTTCCTTGGGCATGTTATCTCCGGTGCTGGTGTAGCAGTGGATCCAGCGAAAGTCAAGCTGTTATGGATTGGGAGATTCCCAAGACTCCTTCGGAGATTCGGAGTTTTCTTGGTTTGGCGGGTTATTATCAGCGATTTATGAGGGATTTTCATCCATCGCCACACCATTAACTCAGCTAACCAGGAGGGAGTGAAGTTTGTCTGGTCCGAGGAGTGTGAGAGTAGTTTTCAATTATTGAAGACTAAACTCACATCGGCTCCTGTGTTAGTTTTACCGAGCAGTGTAGAGGATTTTGCTATCTACACGGATGCATCTCGGATTGGCCTTGGCTGTGTGTTGATGCAGCAAGGAAGGGTAGTAGCATATGCTTCGAGGCAATTGAAGGAGCATGAGCGAAACTATCCGACTCATGATCTTGAGCTTGCGGCAGTGGTTCATGCACTGAAAATCTGGAGGCACTATCTTTATGGTGTCAGATTTGAGGTGTTCACTGATCACAAGAGCCTAAAGTATCTTTTCTCCCAAAGGAATTAAACCTTAGGCAGAGAAGATGGATTGAGTTCCTGAAGGACTATGACTTCGACCTCCAGTATCATCCTGGAAAGGCGAATGTCGTAGCAGATGCCCTTAGTAGAAAGAGGTCGTCTCTCCCACAGATTGGAAGATGTTGGAGGATGCAGCTTGTGCGATGACCGAGTTGGAGCCATCTTTGTGCCAGGCTTTTGTGGCTCAGTGTCCATTAGTCATCGGTGTTGGATGAGGTGACCAAGCATCAGAAAGCCGACCCTAAACTCCAAGAGTTAGTGGGCAAAGCGGGTATTGCTCGTGATGAGGATGGTGTGATTAGATTCCATCACCGTGTCTGTGTTCCAGACATTGTAGATATTCATGAGCATGTTTTAGCAGAAGCTCATAGATCTAGGTTCTCTATTCATCCGAGCAACACTAAGATGTACCAGGATTTGAAGAGATTTTTTTGGTGGTCTGGCATGAAGAAGGATGTAGCTGAGTTTGTGTCTAGATGTCTAGTGTGTCAGCAAGTGAAGGCCGAGTGGCAGCGACCATCTGGTCTTATGCAGAAGATGGAGATCCCAGTTTGGAAGTGGGAAGCTGTCACTATGGTTTTTTTACGGGTTTGCCTCGATCTAGACGAGGTAATGACTCGATTTGAGTAGTGGTGGATATTCTCGAAGACTGCGCATTTCTTGCCTATGAAGAAGAAGCAGTCAGTAGAGAGTTTAGCTAGACTGTATGTTAGTAGTATTATTAGATTGCATGGCATACCGAAGTCGATCATTTCGGATCGAGATCCGAGATTTACTTCGAGGCTGTGGAAGGTCTTCAGGATGCGTTAGGTTCGGAGTTGAAGCTCAGTTCGGCGTTTCATCCCCAGACAGATGGACAGTCCGAGAGGACTAACCAGACGCTTGAGGATATTTGAGAGCGTGTGTGCTGTATTGGAAGGATGATGGGAGCGCCATTTACCTCTAGTGGAGTTCGCATATAAAACACTTTCATGCGAGCATTGGCATGGCTCCATTTGAGGCTTTGTATGGTAGGCCTTGCAGATCTCCTTTGCGTTGGGAGGAGACCGGTGATAAGCAGTTGATCGGTCCGGAGTTAGTTCAGGAGACTTCGGATAAGGTCCAGCTTATTAGGAAGAGGCTTGTTGCGGCACAGGATAGGCAGAAGAGTTATGCCGACAACAGGAGGAAGGATTTGGAGTTCGAGGTAGGTGAGCATGTCTTTTTGAAGATTTCGCCTACGCGTGGTGTAGTTAGATTTAACCGGCATAGTAAGTTGAGTCCTAGATTCATTGGCCCGTATGAGATTCTCCGACGATTGGCAACGTGGCATATGAGCTAGCTCTACCTCCAGCATTGGCTAGTGTTCATCCTGTTTTTCACGTATCTATGCTCAGGAAGTATGTCAGAGATCCGTCTCATGTTATTAGCCACGAGCCAGTGGAGATCCAGCCAGATCTTTCTTATGTGGAGCAACCAGTAGCTATTCTTGATCGGAAGGTTCAGCATCTCCGAAACAAGAGCATTGCGTCAGTAAAGGTCTTATGGCATAACTTCTCTCGCGAGAGGAGGCTACTTGGGAGCTTGAGGATGCAATGAAGAAGAAGTATCCTCAGTTGTTTGAGTAGTGTCAGTCTAACTTCGAGGACGAAGTTTCTTTAAGGGGGAGAGGGTGTAAGGCCCTTCATTTTCACCTTGTTTGCTTAAGTATATATATATATTAGATATAAATAATATATATATATAATATATATATATTTATGTGTGTAGTGTTTATAGATTCTGCATATTTTAAGTGTGTTTTGTCGACCATCGGCGTCAATATAAGCTGACGTTGATTAGGAATAGGCGGCATATCGATGGACGCCCACTCTGAATAGGCGACCATGATGTGGACGTCAATATCCCAACCAGTTACGTTTCCAGATCCAGAAACGCCTCCGGAAACTTCGCCATCTGTTTTAGAAACCGTCCCCAACGGCTCTATGACTTACCCCTTACGCATGTCTGGCCCTCAACCCTTTATATTACCCTGTTTTCGGCCAGATCTATCCTTTTGACTCTTGGGTCAAAAACCTAGTTTTCTGTACAAAACTCCAACTTGAATCTAGAGATCCGACTTCGGGAGGCTTCATCCGTGATCTGCATCGACTGGTGATAACTCTGAACATCCGGGAACGACTTCCCCACGCTGGTGTGCTGTGAAGATCAACAGAGAAACCGGATAAGAGAGATTTGAAGGCTCTACCGAGGAGGGCTTCTCCGGCTTGAATCGTCACTTGTGGATTTTACAAGAGACAAGTACCCCACTCACATCAACCCTACATGTGTCTAGTATGTCCCAGGAAATTTTATGGATTTTTCTCTGTCCTGGAACCCCCATTCAAGTGATCTGTTAGCGTTCCGTCTGTGTTTATGCAGACAGATATTAGCGGCAGGATCCCTTGCTGCTAATATCATATGTTGGCGGGATCATATATTGTCGTTAACTTATAGACAGCTACCCCCATGCTGTGAAGTTCTTCAGACTGCAACAGTGTGCAGGTCTGCCCTTCTATAAGCTAATTTTCGAGATTTCCACATGAGGATATATGGTAAATTTTATAGATATATAAATATACATGTGGGGTGTACTGTGAGTTATTGTGAATTTTGTAATCTGCCCTATTTACTAAAATTCTTTAAATGCTCCACCGACTGAATTTTAATCTTGAAAAAATCTCGTTTGTGAAATATGTATAGATTTTAACTATCATGAAATTTTTGTACACTGTTTATGAGGTTTAATGCATGATATAAAAATTTGGGAAATTTATAATATCTGTATAGTTTTATTAAATTTTCTGAACTGAAAAATAGTGAATATGTCTACTCAGTGTAGAAATGTAATAATTCGTACGAACTTAGTTAAATTCCTATAAATTGACATATAATTAGTACTATCAATATTCATGTATATAAAAGTTGTGGGTCCGAACAATAAAATTTATGTCAGTTTGACTATTTTTACATTGATAACATCACGCTAGAAATTTTCAGAAATTTGCGTGATTTAGAAAAATGTGGATCTTGGTATGCATGATGGTTAGACTGTGATAGATTCGGGTTAAATTTCTGTACTGAACTGATGACAATAACCATATGTTTGTTTTATGTTAGATATTAACAAATAATGCATGTTAATATGATTAATGTTTAATTCTGTAAATTTCAGCATGATTATACTTGTTTTAAAACTTGGTTAATACTGAAGATAGTAGTACCATGCTAGGTAATACTGAAGAATGTAAATGTGCGAGCATGAGATGAATGTGTAAAATTGAGCATTTAGAAGTGTGTTGAAACTTGAGAAAATGTATAAATGTGCCAATGGGTGACACTGCTACCTTAGAGGGCTGTGGAACTGTACTGTGGTAAAGTCCCCACGGGAAAGTTCAAAGTGTGTGATGTCCCATGGCATTGGGATTAAATCCTGGAGGCGAACAAGTATCGCTGGTTAGGTGGAGAGGGCTTCTCCCGGTTCTGCGCAGTAACTAAGATTTATCACTGGAATGCCTAGGTGATAGATATGTGATGTGATTAGTGTGTGTCCTTCTAAAGTGGTTTGGCTATGTGTCACGGCATTAAGAAATTGTGAAAATGTGTTTAAGTGAAAAGAAATGTGTAAATTGTGAACTGTGTAAGTGAATATGTGTTCATGAAATTCTTATGATAACATGCAAAAATGATAAATTTCTTGTGAATGGACATGATAGTAGTAAAACAGCGAGCTTTTCATGAATGTAAATGTGTTAACTATGTGAAATTTATTTTAGAATTCATGTTAAAATAGTCGTTATGAAATGTGTAAATCTATGTTTAAAATGATCAATATTTAGCATATGACTGGTTGAATGAATCAGTTTAGCATATTGAAAGTGTGTAGAAAGCATTGTTAGGCTTAGGTTATTTTGTATAAAACGGAATTCCATGTGTAATATGTGTAGAAATTATGCATAGGTCTCTATTTGAATAATTGTCAAATCCATGCATTATGTGTTAATGGTGTAGCATAAGGATATGGAGATTACTTCATGCATGTATGTTTAGTGTGCTTAGTGTTACTTGTTGAGTTCTTTTGAACTCATTCTTGCTTCAGCGTACAGGTGCAGACATTTCTACTTTCTTCCGAGGAGATCGTCAGGAGCGACTCGGAGCGGGAGTAGGAGATCTTGTTGTGGATTTAGCATTGTACTTTTCCTTACTTCATAGTATGTAATAAAGACTTTGCGTAGTCTCATGTGGACAATGTATTTATTTTATTTTTAGTTGTGAAAAGTTAGTTCTCTTTCTTCTATACGGACTGTGAATAGAATGTGGATGACGGAATAAGATTTCTTTTCAGTTCTTTCAATTCCGCTGTCATGTGTTATATATTTGTGTATGATTTAGCCTATCGTACTAGTGTTGGGTAAATGTCCCACTGTGGCGATGCTTTCTATATCGACGTGGGTTGGTAGAACCGTACCGATATAAAGAGGGTCGTTGCATTACGTGTCCATGAGAAGGTTGCATGGACTTGGTGGCTTTGGAAGGGTTAGGGGTTTATACCTTGACATATGCGTGGCTAACGTGCCAAGCATGCGTGAAGGTTGGGAGCTTATAAAAGCTTCCCCTCACCTTCGAGGAAGTTTTCTCTCTTCCACTGCTACTGCACCTGTTAGTATACTGCTATGAGAGTTGTCCTATTCTTGTGAAAGTTGTTGTGGCTGCCGTTGTTGTGCACCCAGAGGAGTTGCTACTTCTTAATTTGATTGGGAGTGTTGAGAGTTGTAGCTGTTGGGGCGCAACATTGCACCTTGGTTTCATCTCTTTTCCAACTGTTGTGGACCATCGAGGAGAAAGTATCATTCTCCAAGCTCCAAGATATGGTAGAATTCTCTTCCTTTCTCTCTTATTCTTGTTCCTAAAACTCTATCTCCTGTGTAGATGTTCTAGTCTACAAACTTGTATTTTTGACTCCATCTTCATCAAGACAGGTAGGATTCACTTCTTTTCATTCTCTTACCTATCCTTGAATTGGATATCATGTTAGTATTTGACTGTCCATAACATTTTATGTGTGTCTTATACCACGATGGAAGTCACTGCTGTAGAAATAGAAAATTTTCAAGTGTCATATTGTATCTGGGTTCTAGCTTAACATGGTTAGATCATCCCTACAATCCTAGATTACACCATCCCTGTTCCCATACATGATTCAACCACATACTGCAAAAATTTCCAACTCTCTATTAAGGAGTTGGAGTGTCAGACTGCGATTTCTACATAATTCGACTTATGTAGACAGACTTCAACTTATGACCGATTTCTACATAATTCGACTTATGTAGCAGACTTCGACTTATGACAGATTTCTACATAATCCGACTTATACATTCGACTTATACATTCGACATATACATTCGACTTATACATTCGCCTTATACATCCGACTTATACATTCGACTTATAAATTCGACTTATACATTCGACTTATACATCCGACTTATACATCCGACTTATACATTCAACTTATACATCCGACTTATGTAGTCAGACTTCAACTCATGTAGTCCAACTTCCAGACTTGTGTTTTTCTGTCAGGACTATATTTTTTTTCAGAAGTAGATACTAAATACCATTTAGTTATAAATCCCTAAACCTTTGTTCTATGAGAAAATTTGAGTACTTGTGTACCCTCACTTGAATTGTTTACAAGCATGACATCAATTTGTGGATCTTTCTCTTGGGTACCAATTATCTTGTCTCTAAGATGGATCATTCATTTGTCTTCCATAGAGATCATTTAGTTGTCTTCCATACCCTCCTTTAGTTTATCTTGATATGTCCAAGTTTAAGTGGTTCTTATTGACTCCAATCTTCCGAATTTATTGGCTTTGAATCATAACCCTTTGTTACATGTGAAATTTTGAGTACTTGTGTATCCAATTGAGCCATTACAAGAGTGAGTGTGTTATGATGACAAGTTGTGGGTCTTTGGACTCATTTGAGAAATATGCATGTGTAAATAGGCTGGTCGAGTCCTGGGAGGACCGCCCGAATTCGTTTGTGGCCGCGCGGGAACGATGAGGACACGTGGATGTTGGCATACATCATTACGTTCTTGATTAGTCATCATATCATACATGTGTGTGTGAATATATATTCTGAATCAGAACTTACGTGTCATCTTGAATTCTTGATCATGCTTCTACATTTCTCTTGTTATACATGAGTTATTTAGTGGACTCGTTCGTTCATTCTTTTCGATACTCAATGTTAGCATATCCAAGTTCTTATCTTGAGACTATACATCTGAGCCTTTCTATTTAAAGGGATTGAATTCTTCTGGGCTAGTTACCTCATCAAATCCCACTTTCCAAGTAATCTACAGCTCTACAAGGTGGGACTTCGGGATTTGTGTGTGGAGAGACCAACCTGGCGGCATTTTACTCTTGAGATTGTAAATCAGGAATCATGTAACACCTATGAATGGCAAATAATAATTTTTTTTAGTGAGGCCTCCAAGCAAATTTATGCACATTAGTTAAGTATTACTCTTGATTTCTCGTGAGTTCACGTTCCGGCATTTGTAGATATATTAAATGTCGTGACGTGACAGAATGGTATCAGAGCATTAGTACGATAAACCTAGGGATAACCTTGAGTATGGGTAGAAGCCTGAGGTTAAGCTAGATAGGTAAAAGTCGGATATAGATTGTATTGAATATAAAATGAATATCTAGAGGTAGTCTAAGTACTGGTGTGAATTCATTCTTTTAGCCTTTCTCTTATACTGAAAAACTTCAGTTTAGGTGTGTACTATGTCACACTTAACTCAAATTCTGAGAACACCCATAGAAGTGTTGTTCTATTCCTTGTAATAAGTTTTCACTAGAGTTTGTGTTATGATTCAATTGTATTATGACACTCATCCCATTAGAAGCAAGAAAAGGATTGTTAGGAAGTGTTGCATTTCTAGTTATTATCTTGTTTTTGACTTCCATACCATAGTATATCTCTATTGTCCTATTTTTCTCCCTCATGAAATATGGTGTTTAGAACTGGGAGCAAAACCTTTTGATGTAGCGATTCATAGAAACACTTGGTAGAATTTCCTGTGGTAGTTTTACCACATTCTTGGAAGTTTAGACTTCACCTGTCGACAACCAGCACTTACCTGTCGACAGGTATCCTGCTTTCAGCACTCAGTTAGTACAAAACCAACAATAGCTATCGACAGATGACTTTCACCTATCGACAGATGATCATCGCCTGTCGACAGCCGACTCTGGTCTGTCGACAGATAGTGTCAGATCCCAGGAATTGGTTCTGGAGGACAGTAGCCGTCGATAGCCCTTCCTAGCTGTCGACAGACACCAATCTGTGATGACTGATCCTTCTTTAGTCAGAAGTGTCAGTAGGTTCAATCAGAAGAGTCTAGTACTCTGTAACTGAAACTCATACTTTATTTACATTCCATATCATTTAAGTAAATGTTAAAATTTGATGTTTCATTTACTTAAGATATTACATGTAAAGAAGTAAGTACCTCCCATTTGAATCCAATAAAATATCAAAAAAATCATATCTCTTACTAATAAAAAGTCAACTCTATCATCGAAGAAGAAAAACGCGATCTTTCCAATTCCATCAAAATAGTGTCTTTCTAATTTCTTACAATTTGGCCTACCTGAAAGTCTCATAATTCAAATTAACCTAGTAGAAAGCTAAGAATCCAAAGTCCGGTGAAAAATGATAAACACACATATGACTTCTCCAAGGGAGCCCTCTCCTACTGAAGGAAAAGTCAAACCACCTACTCATCCTTAATTTACATCAAATGACTTTTGTATTGATATATTACTACCTCCAATTCTAAATAAGAATTAGAAATGAATGGTTCAACCGATCATATAGATTTCATGACTACCCTCATGATGTATTCTTTCGTTGACTTTCCAATTTTCTTGGATTGTAAATTATTATACTATTGAGATGATCATTTAATCATCATCTACATCCACCCCTCACTAAACAAGTGAGACTCTTTAATAACTCAAATATGTGAACCTCACACAATTGATGATTCAAAGATTCAAGACTGCTTTAAATCTCACAAACTGTACATACATAATGTAGGATTGAATCTGTTTACTTCTATTGGAGTAGATAACCAACCACTTAGTGAAGAAAGAAGTAGGAAAATATCCACTAGGAAATCTCTGGAGAAATGCAAGATATGCAAACATTTTGCACTAGAGTTTGAATTAGACATATGATTTCTTGAATTCTTAATTGCATCTTCTTTAGGCTTGAACTCATCAAAATTTTCCTTTTTAATTGTAACACAAGAATCAATTGTCTTTAAGTTGAGTTAAATCCCAACATTTTGCTTCAACTGACCAGTAACATGGTATGTCAACTTATACAGACAATGTAACTTGAGTCAATAGGAAAGTTTCAGAAGAATCAACTCCATGTTTTCTAGAATTGGCCTCAATCAGGTGATTGCAGTTTTGATTAACTGTCCATCACATAGAATTGGTCTTGTAGTATCTTAATGTCAACCTTACATATTGGTGGAGTCAACCTAATCTCCATTTAGAGTTAACCTCAAGCCGTATCTTTCTCTAAGCATTAACTAGAAACTTGCTTAGTGTCAACCTGAGCTTCATGTAGTGACAATCCAGAAGTAATCAGGGTCAACGCACTTAATTTCTTATGATATAAAAGACTTGTGATAATATTTATTACATCTTGCTTGATATATCAAAACCAGGAACACAACATAATCATCCGCCATGTAAGGATAAAAATCATTAATCACGAAGTTTATTGTATTAAATAACTAGATACATAAATGAATTTGAAAAGCTGAGTTTTAAATCACATGATTGACTAACTAAACTTAATTTGTTTGCTCAGCCAGCATAATGGGAGAAGAAACATATTGGAAAGAGGTTCAACATGCAATGGATAACCTTGCTCAGTCCTTAAAGCAGTAGTTCCGTTGGTAATCAAGGCAAAATAAAGCTACATAAGAACATTAGGAGTCCAAACTCTCAAGAAACAGTGAGTATGACAGTGTCTATACGAAAGAAGATAGTTCTCCCCATAACAGAGAAATAGCTGGCAAATAGAAGATGAAGCGAAGCAAAGGGAGCAAAAAGATTAAGAGGGCCAACAAGCAAGCAAACGATAAGGCACAACCTAAGGACATTTGTACATGTTGTCACACATTAGGCCATGTCAAAGAGAACTGTTGGTGGAGACTAGGAGCATGTTTGAAATGTGGTAGTCTACAACTCGAATCTCCAATTATCTAAATCTCCTCAGGACAAAAACAGGAATCCAGGAAGACCATAAGCATAAGGGAATGGATTAAAGTTAGCAGAAGTAATCCTTGTATATAAGTCAATTGGACTTGAGTATAGTGAGAAATACTTGAGTTTAGTTATTATAGTATGTCAAAACTTGGCAGGTTTTGCCAATCAATGTAATTTTGTAAGGCTGATTATGGAGTTCTGTAATAGAAATTTTTGTGATAAATAAAATTCTTGTTGTCTATCTTTATATTCATCACACTCGTCATACCTTATTACCTTTTCAAGGAATATGTATTCATACAACTCTCTAAGGGTTATGGTATTCCTTGATAAAAGAGATCTTAAGAGTAATATACTACTGCAGAAATAAAATATGGTAGCAAATACACCTGATTGAACCCATGATCACACATGGTTCTTAGCATCTAAAAATGCTTATTGATAATCAAATTTCCATCATTAACAATATCATGATAACATGATGTATAAATAATGTATACATCATATGACATGATAATCATGATAAGATTGGTGAGACTAATCTGGATTAAAAAATTTAAAAGGTTGTAAATTTAAATCCTTATGATCCATCTAAACTAGTCAAGGAGTTTGGAGGACCAAACTCATTTTAGTGGGAAGAGTTGTAACACCTTGAAAATTTTTAATTGTTGAAAAACATGACATGAAGGTAATTATTAGACTTGATTATTATTATTATTATTATTTTGAAATAATTAAACATCTGGATTAGTTGTATTAATAAACCTTACCCAAAAATGGTAACAAAAATAAAATTTGAGAACACCATAATTCCAGAAAAATGTGGTGATATCATAAAATAAATATTCGTAATTGTTGAAGTACCGATTTCGAGATTAAGCCGACGCAACTATTTTCGGGCAATTTTTCACCCTGTGTAAAATAAATTCTAAAATTAAACTAAAATCACATATTTGTAAAACCTTCCATTAGCCCATGGTTGAAATTTTAACACAAATGGACATTATTTGATATATTTACATGAAGATTATTGGGTCAGCTGATTTATGGGGTTTACGGTAAGCATTTCTGTGGATTTTCTTGCTTACGCATGAGGGTTACGTAGCCATAACTCATGGTCTAAACACCTTACACGTCCCACCATTACGTGTAACCATGAGAAGGGTTGCATGGACATGGTGGCTTTGGAAGGGTTAAGGGGTTTATACCTTGACACATGCGTGGCTAACGTGCCAAGCATGCGTGAAGGTTGGGAGCTTATAAAAGCTTCCCCTCACCTTCGAGGAAGTTTTCTCTCTTCCACTGCTGCTGCACCTATTCGTAGTCCTGCTATGAGAGTTGTCCTATTCTTGTGAAAGTAGTTGTGGCTGCCGTTGTTGTGCACCCAGAGGAGTTGCTGCTTCCATTAATTTGATTGGGAGTGTTGAGAGTTGTAGCGTGTGGGGTAGCAACATGCACCTTGGTTTCATCTCTTTTCCAGCTATTGTGGACCATCGAGGAGAAAGTATCATTCTCCAGCTACAAGATCTGGTAGAATTCTCTTCCTTTCTCTCTTATTCTGTTCCTATAACTCTATCTCCTGTGTAGATGTTCTAGTCTACAAACTGTGTTTTTGACTCCATCTTCATCAAGACAGGTAGGATTCAACTTCTTTTCATTCTCTTACCTTATCCTTGAATTGGTTATCATGTTACTATTGATTGTCCATAACATTTTATGTGTGTCTTATACTACGATGAAGTCACTACTGTAGAAATAGAAATTTTTCCAGTGCCATATTGTATCTGGGTTCTAGCTTAACATGGTTAGATTCATCCCTACAATCCTAGATTGCACATCCCTGTTCCCATACATGATTAAACCAGATACTGCAAAATTTTCCAACTCTCTGTTAAGTAGTTGGAGTGTCAGACTGTGATTTCTACATATTCGACTTATGTAGACAGACATCAACTCATAACAGATTTCTACATATTCGACTTATGTAGACAAACTTCGACTTATGACAGATTTCTACATAATCCGACTTATACATTCGCTTATACATTCGACTTATACATCCGACTTATACATTCGACTTATAAAGTCGACTTATACATTCGACTTATACATCCGACTTATACATTCGACTTATACATCCGACTTATGTAGTCAACTTCAACTCATGTAGACAGACTTCAACTCATGTAGTCCAACTTCCAGTCTTGTGTTTTTCTGTGAGACTATATTTTTTTTCAGAAGTAGATTACTAAATACCATTTAGTTAAATCCCTAAACCTTTGTTCTATGAAAATTTGAGTACTTGTGTACCCTCACTTGAATTGTTTACAAGCATGACATCAATTTGTGGATCTTCATCTTGGGTACTTATCTTGTCTCTAGATGGTATCATTCATTCTCTACCAAGATATTTCATTTGTCTTATTCATCATTTCATTTGTCTTCCTAAGATTATTTACTCCATACCCCCTTTAGTTTATTCTTGATCTATCCAAGTTTAGTGGTTCTTATGTGACTCCATCTTCCGAAGTTATTGGCTTTGAATCATAACCCTTTGTTACATGTGAATTTTGAAGTACTTGTGTATCCAATTGAGCCATTACAAGAGTGAAGTGTGTTATGATGACAAGTTGTGGGTCTTTGGACTCATTTGAGAAATATGCCTGTGGCAATACGGCTGTCGAGTCCTGGGAGGAGCACCCGAATTCGTTTGTGGGCCCGCGGGAACGATGAGGACACGTGGATGTTGCATACATCATTACGTTCTTGATTAGTCATCATATCATACAGGTGTGTGTGAATATATATATCTGAATCAGAACTTACGTGTCATCTTGAATCTTGATCATGCTTCTACATTTCTCTTGTTATACATGCGTTATTTAGTGGACTCATTCGTTCATTCTTTTCGATACTCAATGTTATCAATATCCAAGTTCTTATCTTGAACTATACATCTGAGCCTTTCTATTAAAGGGATTGAATTCTACTGGGCTAGTTAGCTCATCAAATCCCACATTTCCAAGTAATCTACAGCTCTACAAGGTGGGACTTCGGGATTTGTGTGTGGAGAACCAACCTTGGCGGCATTTTACTCTTGAGATTGTAAATCAAGAATCATGTAACACCTATTGAATGGAAAATAGTAATTCTTTTTAGTGAGGCCTCCGAGCAAATTATGCACAATTAGTTTAAGTATTACTCTTGATTTCTCGTGTGTTCACGTTCCGGCATTTGTAGATATATTAAATGTCGTGACGTGACATATCCTCACTCTAACGATTGACTGACAACAGAGACAGCTTAGCTGTCTACGTTTTAGCATTAATGTGTGCAGGTCTCTAACGCAAGACTCTATACAATGTTGGATAAGTAGAAGCTGGAGGATATCAAGAAGGATTTTCTTCTTATGTGCATGGAACGTAAAGGACCGTTGACTGCAAAAGAGACCATGCAGTCTAACGTTCTCAGAACATAGAGACAACAGATACTTCAATGACTATTTTTCAAAAGAAGTTTATATTGAAGACTGATGGCTCCAGAAAAGAAGCACCTTGAGAAGCTTACTCGACACAATCTACGAGCATCTAGAAGAGCCAAGCCTCACTCCATTGTCTTAGCATTACTCTTAGCTCTCTGCGTCTAGAGTAGATCTTGGAGAGAGCGTTTGTGTACTGAGAGAATTCATATTATAGATCTCTTCCTCTCAATCCTTGCTTCAGATCAAGTATTGTTCTATTAGCTTGATCTAGGGGCTCGTCTTCCTTTGAACAACATCTTCGTATTGTTCCCTTCATGTTGAAGGAAGACTGGGGGTTCCAGGGTTTTTTTCCCTTCGTGTTGAAGGAAGACCTGGGTGTTCCAGGGTGGTGTTTTTCCTCTTTGGGTTGTGAAGAGATGACCAGCTGCGGCTGGGTGGTAAGTATCCATAAGGGGGACTGTACTCTGGGTAGTGGAATCCTGAGTTGTTGCTTAGGGACTGGATGTAGGACTCCTGTGAAGAGGAGATCCGAACCAGGATAAAATCCTTGTGCAGTGTGTTGTTCTCTGTGTGTTTTGTGTATTTCTTTACTAAAACTAACAGCCAAACGCAATGTTTTGTATAAACGTTCTTGTTGACAGGTTTAGGTAATCAAGTTTTAAGAATCCCATTCACCCCCCCTCTAGGCTTGCTAGCTGGGCAACAAGGGACCCCGAAGTTCGTGCTGCCACCCACGGGTCCGAAGACCCAGAAGGGTTAGAAGAAAAGTCTAGTGAGATATGTACTGAATTAAATAACTATAACAATATAACAACTGTACAACATGTCCCAAATAAAAGCACAGGTACAAGAAGAAAGGTGCAGTCCTTAAGGGGCATACCCCGAGAACTTGCAAAGCACAACTCTCAACTCACTCAGGTACAAGAGCTCACAACACTCGCTCTCACTGCTGCTGATAGCACACGGCGGCACAGCCATCTCTGCAACCCATCCGACACCGAGCTCCCACGACGACGAGCCCCTAGTTGAAGGAAGTAGGGGGAGTGAGCCTCGTGAACAAGGCCCAATAGGGATTACCAGTCCCTCACCGGCCAGAGCAGCAGGAACTCCAAAATAGGAAAACTATACTAGAAAGCTGTAAAGCGAGGAACACCTACATCATGATACTACAAAGCAGCGGAACAGAACAATGCAACGTCACGACTGCTGACAAGGTCGTTACACACACACAACTCCCGCAAAAACCAATGGAGTCGAGCACCAAGCGGAAGCAACCCTCGGTGCACTCGCCAAGACCACGCAACAACTAGGTGAGAATGACGTCTCACCATAAGCACGACCATCTCAGACCTCCACAAGGTCGAGGGCCCACAAGTAGAACCACTCCGGACCCCGACACACCACGAGATCAGAAAACCACACACGCCAGTGTGACCACGAACTGGCATCAAGGAATGGGACTACACAACGAGAGGACACCGAAGCAGAAACCACCAGAAGCACGGGCCAACAAGGCCAAACCAATGATGCCTATGGAAACTAGGCATGGCCAGGATATAACCATCGTTCCAGCTAGTGCAATGGATAACACTTGGAAATGTCGTGAGGAAACGTCGTCAAACAACAACAAACAAGCCACCGCCACTGGCAGCCAAGAGGAGGACACGTAGGCTGCTCCCTTTGCTTGCCAGCCTGGCTCCTGCCTCTAACCTCCCTGAAAAATCAAGACAGAGCTGCCACAGAACACCATAAGAATGCACGCACCACCGCAGCCTGGCCAAGTTGTGGCCTCACGCCTAGCACCACTACGTGGCTCCGGAACCAACGTAGAGAGAGGCAGTGAGAAAAAGGACTATCTGGGCCACATCGGGAGAGAACTGCCTCAACGATCTCGGCGTCCCGCCCCAGACAAGAGAGCTATAAATGACTCGGCATCGCTGTCCAAATCTCGTTTTCCTCTCCGCTCTAGAGTTCGCCAACTCGACTGCCAACTCGAGCACGCTCATAGCCCAGAGCACTCCCTCAACAGGCTCCCGAGGATGGGAGTCCCAGGCAATGGAGACAACATCTGAACGGGACAAGCCCTCAAGTGTCAAGCACCGGGCGAACAGGCAGGGCAAGCACAACAAGAACCATGCCGAATCGTTGGCTTGTATCCCACAACAAGCCCAACAAGCACGAGGCACGCACGGACCTCAAGAGGGCCGTCGACCAACCAAGGCACACACGAACAAGCCAGAACCTCGGAACACCACCAGAAGTACAGAAAACATCGCTATGCTAATAATCGATTGGCCATTGGACAATCGATTATTAGACAGATGCGAGCCTCCTAGCACCACCTCTAGGACCCGGCCACAAAGGTGTTACCTTCAGTAACTGAACGTAGTGAGGCAACCTGCCGCGTTCCCCACCTGAAGGTCCTAAGTGCAAGCCAGCCCTGGGGCACACGATGACACTCAACTGGAACCACAGAAACACCTGAGGCACACACAGGTATTTTCTCATCCCCTAGACCGTCGCGATACCATCACGATGGGGAAGGGCACCGCGATAGAAACCCTGTTGCAATAGGGAAACGAGCCGCGACAAGATCGTGTCGGACCGCCGGCCCGACGCACCGCGGTCGCGACACCAGATAGAAGGCAGACCCGTGAGATGCTCCATCCCAGGGCCACCCACACACCACAAACACACCACACGGGGGAGGGGAGCGTGGAGAAGCAGGAAATGCTATCTACAAACCACGAGGGGCTCCCAATCCACCTGGATCGAGAAGGGTACAAGCAATCCCTACCTTTCAAGAAGAAATAAACCCATAAGGGCCCTTACGTCAGATTGGCCACCTCCTCCTCGCTTCACGCAAGCTCCACGACGCCGGGAACATGAGCACGGCCCTCTTCCTCGCCTGAAACATACAAAGGGGAGAGAGGGAGGCGGAGCACCGTCGGAGGGGGAGGAGAAAAGAGGGGAAGGAGGAAAAGGGAGAAGGGGTCGCTGGCCAAGGCCTTAAGCCTTCGGCACCCAAGTTCCAAAAGGGCGACGTGTCGCATTAAGGACCTTAACGCGACGTGTCAACGCACCGCGACAAGAACACGTCCCCCAAGGACATTGCGACAACCCGACAGGTCGTACTGACACACCTGCCATCCTGACAGGCATCAAATGACCAAAGTGATGAAACATTGTCATGACCCGTTGACCAAGCGCAACACGAAGACGCGACGGGAAAGCCGGGCGTGATAAGAACGCGACGCACAAGCTGGTCGCGACAAGGATGACTGTCGCGTCGGACACCTATGACACCACACTAACGTGTCACCCAGCCTGGATGCGTTAGTGGCCAGTCATCCAAGACACCGGATGGAAAGTCGAGAAGCTGGGTCTTATAGTGTGTGCTTGACTGAAAGGGCGACTGGGAACGTCACCTACCTCTTATGTAGTTTGCTTATAACAACAGCTTCCACGCTAACATAAGCATGGATCCATTTGAGGTGTTTTACAATCGGCCTTGTAGATCTCCCTTGTGCTGGGAGGAGACTAGAGATAGGCATCTAGATGGACCTGAGTTGGTTTAGGAGACGTCTGACAAGATCTAGCTCATTAGGCAGAGGTTGAGTGCTGCGCAGAATAGTCAAAATAGCTACACCGACAATAGAAGAAAGGATATAGAGTTCGAGGTTGGCAAGCATGTCTTTCTCAAGGTGTCACCTACCCGAAGTGTTGTGAGGTTTGGCAGGCATGGAAAGTTGAGTCTGAGGTTCATCGATTTATACGAAGTCCTCAGGAGAGTTGGCGGTGTGTCATATGAGTGGCGCTACCCCCAGCTTTGGCAGGTGTGCACCCCGTGTTCTACGTGTCTATGCTCAGGCAATATGTGCGAGACGCAGCACATGCCATCAGCCATGAATCAGTAGAGCTGCATTCAGACTTGGCGTACGTAGTTGCACCCGTGTTCTACGTGTCTATATAGACTGTGGAATGTGGGTGTGGTGATGGAATAAGAGTTACATTTATTTTCGTTGTACTTCCCTTTGTTATTTGGGTTCATCTCTACCTATTTTGTAGTGTTGGGTGCATGTCCTACAGTAGCGGCGCTCGTTGTCTTCATGTGGATTGGTATAATTGTGTCGACATGAAGAAAGTCATTACACCAAGCCAAGGTCTAGAAATCGGATGACTGATTGTGGGAAATCGGACGATCGATTCCAGTGACGGGTTTCCTAATCTGATCGGACTCTTTCTAAAAGTGGGACTCTTGCCATGCTTTGCTCAAGTACATCTCTCAGAGGTCTTCCAAGAGTCTTTCACTATAAGTAGAGCTTGGTATTATGATGAGGAAGAGAGAATAGCCGCCTCCAAGAGATCATCTCATGCCCTAGCATTCAAGAGAGGATCGTGTGTCCAGAAAGAGACAATAGAAGCTTTGAACCAGTAGAAGCTTGAAGAACGAGTCTTCATCATCTAGACACCTTCCAGATATTCTAAGAAGTCGATCTTCTTCAGAAAGGTGTGAACCTGGTGCTGCATCCCACAAGACCTCGTTCTAAAGCTTTCTACATTAGCTCGTTCTATATCATGAAAGTGTCAACAGAGACATTCACAAAGGCCGACTTTCTATGATAGGGGGAACTTTTATATCTTTGTGTGTTAATTGTGTTGTTCTTCTATCCATGCTTTTTTTTGTTCTTCTTTGAACTAAGAACAACTGTGTGATATGTACGGCATGCTAACATCGAGTTATCTCATCCCAAAATGAGGTGGGGTTGGTGTTGTCCTCGGAAATAATGGTGTGAGATCTATCAGCCTGTACCTTGAAACAAGTTAGGGAAATCTTCACGGGGGTATGTGGTAGTGGACGTAGGCACACTTGTGGGTGTTAGCCAAACACTCTAAATTCTTCTACATGCACTTTGTGGCTTGATCTATATCTTCTATCTTTGTTCTACGCACGTTAGGATAGTTGGTTTCACATTTTATTGTTAATTTTGTTGCACATCTTGCTCATTAGATTTGCTTAATTAAGTTTAATCTATTATGTGAATTTTTTCTTAATAGGCGATAACAAATTCACCCCTCCCTCTAGTTGATCATCGCACATACGCATTGTCTCTTCAAGGAGTCATTCTAAGTTGTAGTTAGTTACGACAGAGTGGTCATTTTTGTAATTTTTACTTTTCTTTTGAAAGATAGATGGATTAATAGTAGAAAGTTGTTCATTTTATTTGCTCATCGGAGATGTTGCCCAGTTAGGTAGCCCAGAGGGGGGGGGTGAATGGGTCTTTAAAATTTATCAATTAATACCTGTTCACTAAAAACGTTCACAAAGAAATGCACCTTGAAGATTGTTAGTGTTAGTAAAGAGAAACAACAAACACAAGAGGACAATCACACAACACCAGATGTTTCTTGGTTCGGACCTCCTTTCCACAGGAGTCCTACGTCCAGTCCCTGAGCAACAACTAAGGATTTCACTAACTAGGGTACAGTCCCCCTATGAACACTACAACACCAGCTTAGCTGGTCTTCTCTTCTTAGCCCAAAGAGGAACAACACCCTGGATACCCCACCAGGTCTTCCTTCACACCAGAAGGGCACAGACACACACCCTAGATACCACTAGGTCTTCCTTCACACACGAAGGGTACAAGCACAGAAACAAGTAAGCAGAAGATTTAGCCCCTAGATCAAGCTTTGACAAGCCAAGATCTGAAGCAAAGGACTGAGAGCTTAAGGTCTACAAACTAAGCTCACTCTCAGATCCCGACAAGCTCTCTCTAAAATCTACAACAAATGCAGAGAGCAAAGAAGAGCTAATCTAATGGAATGAGGCTTGGCTCTTTCTGAGGACTCGCAGAAGACTTGATGATCAGAGTGTGTTCTATATGACTATCGTTCTCTATCTTCTATATCATTTTTCTGGAGCTCCTTTCTTCAATATATAGCTTCAATTTGAAATATAGACGTTGAAGTATTCGTTGCCTCTAGCTTTTGGTGGACGTTAGACTGAGTGGCACTTGGAAGCTTCCAGTCAATCAGTCCTTTATCCATTTGTTCACACAAAGAGATAGGATCTTCTGAAGTGTCCTTGGCTTCTACAATGTCCAACGTTGTATGACGAATGTTTGTCAGAGACCTGCATACATTAAATGCTAGAACAGTAGACAGCTAGGCTGTCTCTTGTTGTCAGTCAACGTTGGTGTGAATATTCACCAAAATAGTAATGCCATTTTGCTGTTCTAAAAGATGCATATAGAATAGACACGATAAAGGATGATATCGTTTGTATGCATGCAGAGATACGTTCAGTCTTAATTAAATGCACAACTGTCAAAAGAATATGTGCGAAGACTTTGACTATTCAACCCGATGAAGGATAAGTCAAATGTCAAGTTGACTGATATGAAATCGATGCATTTATGACTTATGATTGTTATTCAACCTAATAGCAAATTGTTATGAGATATGAAAGAATCGTAGTGATATGAAACAATCGTTGTGAGATATGAAAATCATTTTGATTACTTAAGAAGTTGATGCGCAAAGCAAATCGTTATGAGAACCAAAGAAATCGATGTGATAAGAAATCGTTGTGATCACTAAAGGATCGTTATGAAGCAAGTCATTACGATGACTAAAGAAATCGTACGAGAGCAAGTCGTGACGATGACTAAAGGAATCGTTATGAGAAAGTCGTTACGATGACTAAAGGAATCGTTATGAGAGCAAGTTGTTACGATGACTAAAGGAATTTACGAAAGCAAGTCGTTACGATGACTAAAGAATAGTTACGAAAGCAAGTCGTTACGATGACTAAAGGAATCGTTACTAAAGCAAGTCGTTACGATGACTAAAGGAATCGTTACGAGAGCAAGTTGTTACGATGACTAAAAGAATCGTTACGAAAGCAAGTCGTTACGATGACTAAAGAATCGTTACGAGAGCAAGTCGTTACGATGACTAAAGGAATCGTTACGAAGCAAGTCGTTACGATGACTAAAGGAATCGTTACGAGAGCAAGTCGTTACGATGACTGAAGGAATCATTACGAGAGCAAGTCGTTACGATGACTAAAGGAATCATTACTAAGCAAGTCGTTACGATGACTAAAGGAATCGTTACGAAAGTAAGTTGTTACGATGACTAAAGGAATCGTTACGAGAGCAAGTCATTACGCTCTCTCTAAGAAGTCGTTATAGGAACGATTTCTTTTGAGATCAGAAGAAGTTTCAATCTATGAAGAAATCGTTAAGGTACTTATGAAACGGTTATGAAGAAATCGTTACAGTTCTACTGTAATCGATATGATCTATAAAGGAAATCGATGTGTACTTAGACAAATATGATGATGTAGATACAATGTAAAGATGCTTACCTGCTTTGGCTTATTTTCCTTTGGTATTAATTCATGTGCTTAAGACTTGTAGAAAATAGGTTAGTGACCTTTAATTAAGGGTTTGATAATTATCATAATAATATGGTTTTGTTAATCACCAAAATAGAAATGTAATTACTTTAATTACATGGGGATAGACTGTTCATCAATCTCCCCTTTTTGGTGATGACAAACTTTAACAAATTAACAAACTTTAGAAAATAGCACAGATAAATAGATCTCTATATGTATTTCAGAGCTGCAATAATTCTCCCCCTTTTTGTCATTAGCAAAAAAAAATGCAAGGAAAAGACAAAGAAGAAGAGAAAACAACTGAATGAGACAGGAAATACTATGTGTATTCATTCATTCTGGGAAGGTACAGGGAGATAAAAGGCAGGAGAGAGGAGGGAGGCAAAATGAGAAATGGTTTCTCATGCCTGTTCTTCCTGCTTTTCAAAAACTTGAGAAATACACCGGGGCAAGAGTGTACTTGGGTCCCATGGAGGGAGCCATTCTCTTCAAATGGAGAGCCAACTGCTCATCAAGGAAATTGCATAGGCTTCTCTGTCAAGGGAGATTCTTTTGAAGGATATTGAGCCAAAACTAGCTCGAGCAAGAAATTGATCAACTGAAATGGGATAGAAGTTCTGCTTGGCCTTCAGCTCTTGACAAAGGGCTACATAGACTTTATAACGCTCAACCCAAATCTGGAAGGGATCTTGGACTAGGTGAATCGAATTCATGTCTAAAAAAGTAGCTTCTGATACTGGAGGGTGACCTTCCTGGCTTGACATTCATTAAGCACTGACAGCTGCTGAGCAGAGAGAGGGTAAAATCTGGCCCAGTATGAAGGTGTCAACCTCTCACATTCTGACAGGATGGGAGCTAGAACCTCAGCACTGACATGGCCTTGGTGGTATTCTCTGAAGAGAAATCTATGAAATGCCACTTGGAAGCCCTTCTGTACTTGATTCTGCCCATTACTCTGGCAAAACGTTCAAAGATGATAGACCCAACAGAAGAGTCCATGACCAGAGAGTGAATAGGTGGAAGCAAGATTTCCTCTGGCACCTGAAGGGTGGCAAAGTCCACTTGGATAGCTTCAGTGTGGGCGTCGGCTGAACCAAGTGCATCTATGGCCTGCTTAAACTGGCTGAATTGGACCTCAGGGAGTCGATGGACATATCTATAGTTGTTGAAGAGTTGGAAATGTCTGGCCATCTTGATCTCCTTCTGAATAATGGGGCCCAACAATGCTTGTGATGAATTTGGAACCATTCTGAGAGAGTCAGGGAATGGTCCCTTGGAGGGAATCTAGCAGACTTAGCCAAAATAAATTTTTTGTACAGCTCTCTGTGCCCCCTAGCCCATTGCTCTTCAGTCTTGGAATGAGCAATAGAAAAATTTTGGATTTTTCAGTTTTGGTGAGAGAGGTATAAGGTAGAATGACATTTAAATGGTCTGAGAGATTAAGAAAAGGAAGGTTGACAAGGGTGGCAAAGACAACCTTATGAATATTCTCTATACAGTGGTTTATTTTTGTTGTCCACTGTGAGAGAAACCTAGAGGTGGATGAAGAGGTTCAGAGGAAAGAGAGGAGGTGGATGAATTTTTCTCTTTTTAAGTGCAGAACTAGAAGAGTCTGTCCTATGGATATGATCCCCAACCTTCAGTACAGACCGGAGGATGACTTCTTCAAACTCATCCTTGATTTTCCCAAGATAGGGAGATTCAAGTTGAGCACCCTCAGGAATTATAGTAATGAAAGAGGGTGGAGGAGAGGGATGTAAAAGGGAGTGTGAGGTAGTAGGAGGGATATCTGGGTCCAGAGGATGGTGGACCAGAAGAAGAGAGACTCCAGCTGATGATGACACTGGAGGAACCTCAAAGATAGGTGGAGAAATGGGTGTTGAAGATGCAGGAGATGAAGTGGATTGTGAAGGAAAAGGTGTAGGTGATGAGATGGTTCTGGGTTGTGGTTTCTTGAAGGTTTGAGGTGCAGGTGGAGCTGTGGATGATGAAGGTGGTGATGAAGGTACAGGGATTTGAGTGGAGGAAGGAGCTGGGGGCTCAGGAGCTACAGCTTCTGCTTCTTCAGCTATGTGTTGCACAGACTCTGACTCCAAAGGCCCTGATGGCCCTGACACCTTCTCAGCTGGCTCTAAAAGCCCTGAACCACTGACCTCAGCTTGCCCTGAAGCCCTGATGGTTGCTCATCTGGCCCTGATGGCCCTGAACCACTGACTCTACTGGTAGATTAGCTACTGCCGCCCTGATGGCCCTGCCTCTTGCTCATCTGGCCCTGATGGCCTTGGAACACCTTCTTCACTTCTTTGATCAGCAGGAGGTGGAGGAGGAGGAGCTTGGGCTCCAACTGCCTTCAAAATCTCTGAAAGCATTGTCTTCATGCTTCTAACTCCTTATTGAACCATCTTACGCTTTCCTTACTTGAGTCAACTCCTTGGATGTGGAGGCCTAGCTCATGAAAATGGAATTTACATCGGATTGCAATGAGCAGAGGATCTCCCCTTGAGCATTCAATGTTTCTATGACAGGCTTAGTTTATAATGACTCTTTGCCTCATCTGTCTCTGATAAGGAGTGTCAGCTAGGAGAGGGACATCTGGAACTTCTGCTGCTTTCCCTTTCTCTTGGGCTTGTCCATTAGAGGCTGCTGATCTTGGTCATCCTCAGAATCTGAGGAACTGGAAGTCTCACCTTCTCTGAATTGGTTCTCTGGGGGATTTTCATTTCCCTCCCCCTGAGTCTCACTGCCCTTCTCAACTTCAACTTCTCCTTCAGTATGCACACTTTCCATGGGAACTTCAGTTTGTGCTGCTGCTGCTGCTTCTTCTTCTTGAACTGGGAGGACTTCTGAATGAATTTCAGTGTGGCCTGATGCCACAGTACCGACTCCCTGGATCTCTTCTACCACTAACTGCTCCCCCTCAATGGGAGCATCTTCCATTACAACATCCTCTTGAACTTGGACTTGCTCCTACTGGCTTGGAGCTTCTTCCATAACTACATCTGCTAAGGGGACCTCTGCCACAGATTTTTCTATACTTGCCTCATGTGCAACTGGCTCCCCTTGAGAGATGGAGTCCAGTGCATCCCTAAGTAGACTGCCTACTTGGGAATTAAGAGGAACCTCTGAGAATTGCCCAATGGGCTCAATGTCTTCAGGAGGAATGTCCTTAATCCTTCTATTGGATTCGTCAACAATGCTGCTTCTGGTACTGGTGCTGCTGCTACTGCTGGTTCTTCAACTGCTGGAGAGCTGGTACCGCTTGAACTACCTCTACTGCTGCTGATTCTGCCACTGCTGCTGCTTCTGCTATAGGTTCATGGTCTTCTTGGGTTTCACCAAGGATGGCTTCACCCTCAACAGCCCCGGTTTAAGACCATACACCATTGACTACTGAAAAACCCTTTTTTCTCAAATTTCTGGACCTAATAGCTTGGCCCATCTTTTCGGATACATCACCCACTACACTTATCCCAAAATGATGAAAGAATGATATTCTAGTCAGAGATGGGCATAAGGTAGGGAGATATTCAATTTGCTCTTAATGTCCCACACTTGGGACCTTGCAAACTTCATTCTCTCAATGATCAACTATGCAGTGTTAATTTCCTGATTCTAGATAGCCCAGAACATCAGGTCTGAATCAGCCTTGGTGCAAGAGGAGAAAGTTGCACTCCTAGGCACAATGATCTGACAAATTATGAAATGCAAAAGCCTGTTAAAGGCACTGAGCTGGTTAATATCCAGCTTTCCATCCTTCAGCCTATACTCCGGGCCTATAATTCCCAAACCCTTGACATGAGTGTCCACAGTGTGGACTCCACTACGACCGGAAGTAGAAACTTCAAGAAGAGACGCTAACATTCCCTGGTGATCCTGATTTGGGTTCCCTTGACCATAGAAGTCAGGGTCCCATCCTCCTCTGTCTTCTTCAGACAGACATAGAAAGCCTTGACAAGATCTGGTTAACTTGCATCAGAAAGGGTTGCAATCTTCATCCATTTCAGCCTCTGAAGAGCTTCAACCAAACTACCCATTCCGTTCGTCTCCAAGTCTGCTAAATCCACTGCCTTGTGCCCGCAAAGCTTTGCCTTGACTAAAGCGAACCTGGCTTGCTCTTCTGCGGTGAGGAATGCAGCTCCGTAACCCCCACACTGCCGGAAATAGTTGAAGAGGCCATGGAATCAAGCAAGAAGAGGTTCTGGAGGTCTGGAAGGGTGGTTGAAGGAGAAACCCTCAAGAAATTTCTAGCGGAGAGGTTGAAGGCTTCAAATCTGGTGGAAGTCGATGCCAGGGGCGAAGGGTTATCGCCTCAGGCAAGAAAACGAAAGAGATAAAGAGGGGAGACGAATCGTTCTCACACCGATTACGGGATTTATGAAATAGAGGATAAAAGCCCCCTTTTGAAGAGGTGCGCCTTTATGGCGGAAAACGACAAACTCTAGTTTGAAAGAAATAAAGAATTACACAAAACGAACCGACAGGAGTATTTACGCAAGAAGGATAAATGAAATAATTGAGATAATTTTTTGCTCACTTCAAGGAGAGTAATAATTGGTCTTAAATTTAATATTTCAGTATTTAACATAAATCTATCACAATTTACACATGCCTAATTCCCTTCTGAGAGAAGTGAACCTCTCTTCGGGTAAGGCTTTTGTGAAGATATCTGCCAACTGATTATTTGTGTCAATAAAAGATATTTCAATATTACCATTAGCTACATGATCACGAATAAAATGATATCTAACCTCAATGTGTTTGGTTCTTGAGTGCTGTACTGGATTCTTGTTAAGTTTATGGCACTTGTGTTGTCACATAATAGTGGAATTGACTTGATGTGCATTCTGTAGTCCTCAAGTTGTTGCTTTATCCATAGGAGTTGTGTACAGCAACTTCCAGCAGCCACGTACTCAGCTTCAGCTGTTGAGAGTGCTACTGAATTCTGCTTCTTGGAGGACCAGGATATCAAGCATCCTACAAGAAATTGACAACAACCACTGGGGCTTTTTCTATCTAGTTTGCATCCAGCATAGTCAGCATCAGAGTACCCTACTAAATTTACTTCACATGATTTTGGATACCAGATACCTACATCATGAGTTCTAGATAAATATCTGAAAATTCTTTTGACATTAATTAAATGAGAATCTCTAGGGTCTTCTTGATCTAGCACACATGCATACACTAAATAGTATATTAGGTCTGCTGGCAGTTAAGTAAAGTAGAGAACCTATCATACCTCTATAGATCTTTTGATCTACTTTCTTACATCTTTGTCACTGTCCATTCTTGTTGAAGTGCTCATTGGTGTTGACAGTGGCTTGGAATTTTCGAATCCAAACTTCTTCAAGAGCTCCTTGGTGTATTTGGTTTGACAGATGTGGGTGCCATCTCCTCCTTGCTTGATTTGTAATCCAAGGAAGTAGTTCAGCTCCCCCATCATGCTCATCTCAAATTCTCCCTGCATAAGCTTCTCAAGTACTTGCAAAGAGATTCATCAATAGATCCAAAAATTATGTCATCTACATAAATTTGTACAAGTAGTATGTGCTTGACCTTTGACTTTATAAATAAAGTGTTATCTACTTGTCCTCTAGTGAAACCATGATCTAATAGAAAGGAACTAAGCCTTTCATACCAGGCTCTAGGTGCTTGCTTTAAACCATATAATGCCTTATGAAGTTTAAAAACATGATTTGGAAATTCTGAATCATCAAAACCCGGGGGTTGTTCTACATAAACTTCTTCTTTAATGAAACCATTTAAAAATGCAGATTTGACAACCATTTGAAATAATTTCAAATCTAGAGCAGATGCATATGCAAGTAAAATCCTAATAGCCTCAAGTCTAGCTACAGGTGCATAGGTTTCATCGAAATCTATACCTTCCTCTAGGAATAGCCTTGAGCAACCAATCTGGCCTTGTTTCTTAAGATCACACCAGTTTCGTCCAATTTATTTCTGAACACCCATTTGGTGCCAATAACTGGATGACCTGATGGTCTAGGAACAAGTGACCATACATGGTTTCTCTTGAGTTGATTCAGTTCATCTTGCATGGCTAGAATCCAAGACTCATCAGTAAGAGCTTCATTGACTGTCCTAGGCTCTATTTGAGAAACAAATGCTAGGTAATCACAAGGGATTACATTACCTCTTGTTCTTACCCCTACAGATGGATCACCAATAATATTTTCAGGTGGGTGATCTTTCTTGTATCTCCACTCCTTTGGAAGATTTTCATGTTCAATGTCTGTTTGCTGCAAGTCTTCCAGAGGTGGATCTTCCTTGTCCTCAATAGATGCGTTCTTTAATTTCTTAGACAAGTCATCTGCATCATCAATGTCACTCTCTGCTTCCTTTCTCAAGGAAGGGTTAGTTTCATCAAAAATAATATGTACAGACTGTTCAATCAATAAGGTGCGTTTATTAAACACTCTATAACCTTTAGGTTTAGTAGCATACCCCATGAAGATACCTTCATCTGATTTGGCATCCAACTTACCATGTTTCTTTTGTCGTTGTTGTGAATGAAGCATGGACATCCAAAGGTTCTGAAGTGATTGATCTTTGGCTTCTTTCCCTTG
The DNA here is from genome assembly GCA_014218235.1 of Colocasia esculenta. Taxonomy (NCBI): domain Eukaryota; kingdom Viridiplantae; phylum Streptophyta; class Magnoliopsida; order Alismatales; family Araceae; genus Colocasia; species Colocasia esculenta. The sequence goes on from JACBKR010000606.1 coordinate 41,970, forward strand.
AACAACTATATGCAATCTTCTTCAAGATGGGTCTGATCATTACTCTATTTATGATATAGCTTGCTGTGTTTACTACTTCAGCCCAGAAATACCTTGGTAAATCATATTCTGACAGCATTATTCTTGCCATATCTAATAAGGTTCTATTCTTCCTCTCAGCGACTCCATTTTGCTATGGTGTCCCTGGTGCTGAGAAGTTATGCTCAATCCCTTGGTCATCACAGAATTTTGCAAATTTTTCATTTTGAAACTCTCCTCCATGATCTGACCGAATTCCAACAATGCAAAACTTCTTGTCTTTTTGTACTCTTCTGTTGAAGCTTACAAAACTATCAAAGGTATCATCTTTATGCTCCAAGAAGGAAACCCATGTGAATCTGGAATAATCATCCACAATAACAAATCAAAAATTCTTTCCTCCAAGACTAGTGGTCCTCATTGGCCCGAATAAATCTATGTGAAGGAGTTCTAAGGGTTTAGAGGTGGTTACCACAGTCTTTGACTTGAAGGAACTCTTAGTGTGCTTCCCTTTTGCACAAGGTCTGCAGATACCATCCAATTTATTGCTGACCTTTGGCAGACCTTCCACAAGACTTCTCTTTCTGAGCTTATTCATGCCATCCAAACTGCAGTGGCCCAATCTTCTGTGCCACAGCTCAGTTGACTGCTCTTTCTGGCCGCTAAACAACGTCTTGATCCTTGAGTTCTTCAAGATAGAGCACATACAGGTTTTTTCTCTGTTAGCTTCGAAGATTACTGCTCCATCCTTCAGGATACTGCACTTGGACTCTTGGAACTTGATCTGATGACCTTTGTCACAAAGCTGGCTGATGCTTATGAGGTTGTGCTTTAGCCCTTTGACACACAGTACATCTTCAATAATTTTCCCTTTGTTGCTCACAGAACCACTGCCTATCACTGTTCCTTTTCCATTATCTCCATAGGTGACTGTTCCTTCTTCAGCTTGGAGATGAGTGAACAGCTTCCTGTTCCCTGACATATGCCTTGAGCACCCGCTGTCCAGGTACCACTTTGATGCTCGAAAGCTTCCCTAAAAAGGAGACATTAAGTTTAGGTACCCAAGTTCTTTGGGTCCTGTTGGTTAGTGTCACAGTTTCCTTTTTAATTATCCATTTCTTATGTCTAGTTGGACATTAATTTTATATGCCCTAACTTATTGCAATGGCTACAGCAGGACATTTTTGTTACTCTTTCAATATATTGAAATTGGCTTTGTATGTTGTATCTTGTTCAGGTGCAAACTTCGGAGTTGGATATATTAGGTTGAATTATTGTTTCTTCATTTCTGGTGGTGTATATCCTAAACCATGTTTCTTCTTTCCTGAACGTCTAGCACCTTTTAATATTAAGGAGTTCTTATCATTTGTAAATTCTCCAATGTGCTTGACAGTTTGTCATTTTCTTCATTTAACGTTTTAATTCTTTTCTCAGTTCATTTGAACTCTTCTGTTTTTCTAATCTGATTATTTGTTTATTTTTATCTTTTAGATCTTCACATAATAGTTCATTTCTTATTCTAAGTTCAATTTTTTTTTTCTAATTCTTCGTTTTTGTTTTTAGATCTGAATTAGTGTTTTCTAAACATGCAGTATTTTTCTTACTAACTTTTAACAGTTTTGTTACTTCCCTATATTTACAGTATAGTTCGTTCAAAGCTTCTTCTAGATTATCAGAATCAGAATTATTGCAAGAATCAAAAGATGAATCAGAAGTTACCTTCTCTTCAGTGTTTGCCATAAAGCCAAGTTGGCTTCTTCTTCTTCATTGTTCGAGCTTGACTCACTATCTGAGTCGCTGTTGTTGCTCCATGCTGCTGCCATAACCTTTTTCTTATGACTCCTGAACTTCTTGGAGCTTTCTCTCTTTCTGAATTCAGGCTTCTTGAGCTTTGGACATTCTACTTTGATATGTCCTGGCTTTTTGCACTCGTAGCATATGGGCTCGCCCTTTTTCTGATCCTTTCCATCTGGTTTCTTGAAGCCCTTATTTTTCTTAAAGTGTCTTCTACCAGATTGGAACTTCTTCTTTTTGGCTAGAATGCGTTGTAGTCTTCTTGATAGCATGGCTTCTTCATCTTCGCAATCATTTGAGCTTTCATCTTCGGCTGATGACTCATCTGATCTGTCTTCTTTTGCTTTAAGAGCATTTGAATGTTTCTTTCTGCTTGAGGATTCTCCTAGTCTCTCCATATTTATCTCGGGGCCATAAGGGACCCAATGAGCTTTTCCAAAGACATCCTCTTCAGATCATTAGCTTCCTCAATGGCTATTACCTTGGGAGTCCATGTAGATGGAAGAGATCTAAGGATTTTTCTGACCATATCTCCAATCTCATAGGTCTTACCAAGTTCTGCTAATCCATTTGTAATGTCTGTGAATCTACTGAACATTTGAGTTATGGACTCTCCTGGCTGCATCTGGAACCTCTCATATTGAGTTACCAGAATATCTATTCTGGTTTCCTTAACCTTGTCCGTGCCTTCATAAGTGATTCTCAATTTTTCCCACATCTGCATTTCGGATTTGCAGGCTGATACTCTATTGTATTCTTTCTTGCTGAGAGCACAGCACAAAATACTTTTAGCCTTACAGTTTAAAGAAATCTTCTTCCTATCATCATCTGTCCACTGAGCCCTTCGTGGTGACTAGGAGATCGCCTTCTTAACTATGGACCATATATGGTAGTCATTACCTTGTAGAAAATACTTCATTCTTGTTTTCCTGTAAGCATAGTCTTCTCCATCGAACAATGGTGGTCGGTTGATAAACTGACCTTCATTGTGACCTTGGGCTGCCATGGATCTTTACTCTTCAGATCGTTGGATCTTCTTCTTTGCCGAAGAGACTCGCTCTGATACCACTTGTTTCCCAGTTAGGTAGCCCAGAGGGGGGTGAATGGGTCTTTAAATTTATCAATTAATACATGTTCACTAAAAATGTTCACAAAGAAATACACCTTGAAGATTGTTAGTGTTAGTAAAGAGAAACATCAAACACAAGAGGACAATCACATAACACCAGATGTATCCTGGTTCGGACCTCCTTTCCACAGAGTCCTACGTCCAGTCCTGAGCAACAACTCAGGATTTCACTAACTAGGGTACAGTCCCCCTATGGACTACTAAACACCCATCTCAGCTGGTCTTCTCTTCTTAGCCCGAAGAGGAACAACACCCTGGATACCCCACTAGGTCTTCCTTCACACTAGAAGGGCACACACACACACCCTGGATACCACTAGGTCTTCCTTCACACACGAAGGGTACAAGCACAGAAACAAGTAAGCAGAAGATTTAGCCCTAGATCAAGCTTTGACAAGACAAGATCTGAAGCAAAGGACTGAGAGCTTAAGGTCCACAAACTAAGCTCACTCTCAGATCCAGACAAGCTCTCTCGAAAATCTACAACAATGCGAGAGCAAAGAAGAGCTAATCTAATGGAATGAGGCTTGGCTCTTTCTTGAGGACTCATAGAAGACTTGATGATCAAGTGTTTCTGTATGACTATCGTTCTCTATCTTCTATATCTTTTTTCTGGAGCTCCTTTCTTCAATATATAGCTTCAATTTGAAATATAGACGTTGAAGTATTCGTTGCCTCTAGCTTTTGGTAGACGTTAGACTGAGTGGCACTTGGAAGCTTCCAGTCAATCAGTCCTTTATCCATTTGTTTACGCAAAGAGATAGGATCTTCTGAAGTGTCCTTGGCTTCTACAAAGTCCAACGTTGTATGACGAATGTTTGTCAGAGACCTGCATACATTAAATGCTAGAACAGTAGACAGCTGTCTCTTGTTGTCAGTCAACGTTGGTGTGAATATTCACCAAAATAGTAATGCCATTTTGCTGTTCTAAAAGATGCATATGAATAGACACGATAATGGATGATATTGTTGCCCAGTTGACGAGCCCAGAGGGGGGTGAATGGGTCTTTAAAAATTAATCTATTAATACCTGTAAATAAAAAACATTCAACAAGGAAAACAATCACAACACAAGAATTATCCTGGTTCAGACCTCCTTTCCTTAGGAGTCCTACGTCCAGTCCCTGAGCAACAACTCAGGATTTCACTAACTAGGGTACAGTCCCCCTAAGGACGCTACAGCACCCAGCTTAGCTGGTCTTCCTTCACACCCGAAGGGAATAGCAACACCCTGGATACCCCACCAGGTCTTCCTTCACAACCGAAGAGAACAACACCCTGGATACCACCAGCTCTTCCTTCAAACTGAAGGGAACAACACAAAGAGAATGAATGAAATTCAAGCCCCTAGATCAAGTTTTTGACAAGCAAGGATCTGAAGCAACTAGAACTGAGAGCAAAGATCTAAACAAGGCACACTCTCAGAACTACACGGGCTCTCTCAAGATTTTCACAAACTAGTGGAGAGCAAAGAGCAAAAACTAAGTGGAATGAGGTTCTTGGCTCTGGACTTCTTTTTGAAGAATTTGAATGCTTGAAATACGCAATGTATTTTCTTCTGTTCTTTGACTTGTATTTATATCTTCAATTTGAAATCTAGATGTTGAAGTGTTCGTTGTCTTCTTTGAGTAGGTTAGACTGAATGACACCTGGAGTCTTGGAAGCTTCCAGTCAACAGCCTTTTGATCACTTGAGCACGCAAGAGATGAAATCTTCAGAAATATCCTTGGCTTCTATTTTGTTAACGTTGTACCATGAAGCTAGATCAGAGGTCTGCACAAATGTCATTCAAATAGCAGACAGCTAAGCTGTCTCTGATGACAGTCAACGTCAGTAGCAATGAAAATAGTAATGCCAAATAGCTTAAGTCTAAAAGACGTATCAGAGTAAGCACGATAAAGGATGATATTGTCTGCCTGCATGCAGAGATACGTTCAGATCTCATAAATGCAGAAGCGTCAGAGAGATGTCTACGTGGATTTTGACTAGTCAACGCTTTTAAGATGAATAGTTATCAAGATATGAAATCAATGTCTGTATGACTTATGAAGTCGTTATGAATACTAACAAGTCATTATAGAGAGCAAATCGTTATGAATACTAACAAGTCATATAGAGTGCAAATCGTTATAAATACTAACAAGTCATTATAGAGGTAATCGTTATGAATACTAACAAGTCATATAGAGAGCAAATCATTACAACAATCAAGTCGTTGCGAGTTCTAAAGAAGTCGTTACGGTAACTTATGAATTATTACAACAATCAAGTCGTTGCCAGTTCTAAAGAAGTCGTTACGATACTTATGAAATCGTTACAAAGCAAGTCGTTGCGAGTTCTAAAGAAGTCGTTACGGTAACTTATGAAATCGTTACAACAATCAAGTCGTTGCGAGTTAAAGAAGTCGTTACGGTAACTTATGAAATCGTTACAACAATAAGTCGTTGCGAGTTCTAAAGAAGTCGTTACGATAACTTATGAAATCATTACAACAAGCAAGTCGTTGCGAGTTCTAAAGAAGTCGTTACGGTAACTTATGAAATCGTTACAACAATCAAGTCATTGCGAGTTCTAAAGAAGTCGTTACAGTAACTTATGAAATCGTTACAACAAGCAAGTCGTTGCAGTTCTAAAGAAGTCGTTACGATAACTTATGAAATCATTACAAAAGCAAGTCGTTGCGAGTTCTAAAGAAGTCGTTACGGAACTTATGAAATCGTTACAACAAGCAAGTCGTTGCGAGTTCTAAAGAAGTCGTTACGATAACTTATGGAGTCGTTATGACAGGCAAGTTGTTGCGCTTTTTAAAGAAATCGTTGCGATAACTTATAGAGTCGTTATGAAGGCAAGTCGTTGCGCTTTCTAAAGAAATCGTTGCGATAACTTATAGAGTCGTTATGACATCGACTTGATTGAAACAACATGACTTTTCGGTCTTATAAGGAAATCGTTATGAATTTCAACAGAAATCGATATGAACTTAGAAAGAATATCATGTTGAAAAGATTAAAGTTTCATAGAAGTAATGCATACCTTTATGGCTTGATTGACCTTGGTATTTTCCTGTACTTTAAGACTTATGAAATATTCATTAGATATTTCTTATAAAAACTAGTTTAGTTTGTTAATCACCAAAATACATTAAAATTACATGGGGACAGACTGATCATCAATCTCCCCCTTTTGGTGATGACAAAACTGAACAATAAGCATGGATGAAAAATATCTGAAATCAACTGAAGATAAGACATGCTAATTTTTTCTTTAAAAATTATTGGAATGTATTCAGACATGCTCTATTTTCTCCCCCTTTTTGTCATTGAGCAAAAAGACAATCTTCGACAAAGAAAGAGAGAGAAAGAGAATAGGAGTACACAAAGAAGGTCATTTCATTAACTTTGTGGAGGTACTGGTAAATAGAAGGCAGGAGACAGAAGAGAGGCAAAATGGGAGATGGTTTCCCATGCCTGTGCTTCCTGCTCTTCAAAAAGAGTTTTGAAGACTCCAAAGGATACAGAGTAGGATGATCCCATGGTGGAAGCCATAATTTTGAGATGAAGATCTAGGTGTTGATAGAGAAGATCAGCATATGCATGCTTGTCCATGTTCATCTTGAGAAATCGACGAGTCCCAAAGCTGGCACAGGTGAGGAATTGGTCCATGGTCATAGGATAGTGATTGAGGTTATCTCTGAGAGCCTTGTGCATAGCCACATACACTTTGTATCTTTCCTCCCAGACTTTGAAGGGGTCATCAACAAGATGAATGGAGTTCATATCTAGGAAAGTAGCTGGAGAAATGGCTGGTTTGCCTTCTCTGGCCTGAGCTTCATTGATTTCAAACAGCTGCTGAGCTGACAGGGGGTAGAACTTGGACCATTCAGAAGATGTCAGCCTTTCACATTCAGACAGAATAGGGGCTAGAACTTCAGCACTTACATGCCCCTGGTGATATTCCCTAAATAGGAATCTAGGAAAAGCAACCAGGCAGCCTTTCTGTACTTTGATTCTGCCCATTACTCTGGCAAAACGTTCAAAGATGATGGATCCTACAGAGGACTCCATGACTAAAAAGTGAATTTGAGGAAGGGCTATTTTTCAGGCACTTGAAGGGTAGCAAAATCGACTGAACATCTGAAGATTGAGAGATATCCGGAGTCAGAGCTGAAATGGCCCTTTTGAACTGACTGAGCTGAACCTCTGGAAGTCTATGAATATATCTGTAGTTGTTGAATAGCATGAAATGCCTGATCATTTTGATTTCTTTTGAACGAAGGGTGCCCAAAGTTCCCTATGATATATCCTGAACCACTCTGATAAGGTCAGGGAGTGGTCCCTGGAGGGAATCTAGCAGATTGGCAAGAATGAATTTCTTTAGGAGATCCTTGTGACCTTTGCCCCACTGTCTTTCAGTTTTGGAATGGGCAAGAGAGAAGATTTTGGATTTTCGGATTTCAAAAGAGAAGTGTAGGGTAGAATGGTGTTCAAATGATCTGTGAGATCAAGAAAGGGAAGGTTAATGATGGTTGCAAAAACAACCTTTGAGAGATATTCTATGTACAGTGAGGGATGTTTGTTGTCCACTGTGAGAGAAACCACAAAGGTGGGTATTTGGGTTCAGAGGAAAGGGAGGAAGTAGAAGTAAGCTTCCTCTTCTGGGGGCAGGACTAGAAGGGTCTGCCCTGTGAACATGTTCACCAACCTTCAACACAGACCTGAGGATCCTCCTCCAAAAACTCATCCTTTATTTGTTCCATAAAGGGAGAGTTAAGTGGGCTCTTTCAGGTATGATAGTGATGAAAGAGGGTGGAGGAGTAGGATGAAGAAAAGAGTGGGAAGTAGTAGAGGAGGTCATCAACTGGTCCAAGGGAGGGACCAGAGGAGGAGGAGGATGCTCCAACTGAGGATGCTGGAGGGGCCTCATGTATAGGAGAAGGGAAGGAATGGAAGTAGAGGAGGCAGGAGATGAGGTGGACTGAAATGGTGTAGGAGAGGAAATTGGTCTAGATTGAGGCTTCTTGAATGTTTGAGGAGCAGGAGGTGCTGTAGGAGCTGAGGGTGGAGTTGGAGGAATAGGTGTGTGAGAGGGAGAAGAGGGAGCTGGGGGCTTGGGTACCAAGAACTCTTCTGCCTCTATCTGCACAGACTCACTCTCCAATGGCCCTGACCCTTGCTCAGATGGCCCTGGAGGCCCTTCAACCTGATCAGCTGGCCCTGTTGGCCCTACCTCTTTTGGCGTGCTGCTGCTTCAGGTGCTGGCCCTGATGGCCCAGACACATTTTCTCAGGCTCCTGAGCTTCTGGAGGAGGAGGAGCTTGAACTCCAACTGCCTTGATAATATCCGAGAGCATGCCTTTCATGCTACTTCTCCTTATTAAACCATTTCATAGCATTTCTGATTTGACCTAACTCTTTGTTGGCTGAAGCTTGGCTCAGAAATATAGAATTTACATCTGACTGAAGAGTACATAACAGCTCACCTTGCACATTCAGCCTTTCAATCACTGGCTTCAAATTATAACAATTTTCTGTTTGACCTGCCTCTCAAAGGTGTATCAGCCAGGAGAGGAACTTCAGAGGCAACTTCTTTTCCTTTCTTCTTGCCTTCTTTTGCTGGAGGAGGTTGATCATCATCTGAGCTCGAAGAGCTTGCAATCTCTCCTTCTCTGTCATCCAAATTTGGAGAATCTCTATGCTTTCCTTCTGACCATCAACAACTGGAGTGTGTTCTGCTGAACCTTCTTTTGATAGCTCCCCTCAATAGGAGCATCTTCTTCATTTGATACTTGCTCCCCCTGAATGGGAGCATCCGCCATCACAGAGTCACCTGAGCAGCTGGGTGCTCTAGCTCTACTGAACATCTTCCATTGGTTCATCAATGTGGCCTGATGCCACAGCCTCTTCAGCAACTCTGCCACTAGTTTCTGGAGCACTAGAGGTGAAAGGAATCGAATCAATAATGTCTGAAAGAATAGATGCAATGACAGTTGAGGGTAGTGGGTCCTCAACTGGAATAATGTCCTCTGGGAGAATATCCTCAATTCTCCTCTCTGCAAAATTTAGAGCTAATTCTTCTGGAAATTCTGAATCTGCTACTGATACTCTTTTTCTTCTACTGTAATTTCAGGCTGAACTTCTGCTATAGAGGGGCTGATGATTCTGCTGCTCCAACTGCTGGAGTGAAACTGACTCCACTAGCAATTCTGGAATCATATCCGCTGATCCCATCTCCTGATGAACAACTGAGGTTGTCGATGATGGCTTCGCCTTCAGCAACTGAAGCCTTGAACCAGACACCATTTTCCACAGAGAAGCCACTCTTCTTTAGGTTCCTGGACCTGATTGCTTGGCCCATTTTCTCTACAACTGCCCCAGAAAGATCAACACCGAAGTGTTTGAAGATCTTGGTAATAGGTGGGCATATGGCAGGGACACATTTAACTTACTCTTGTGTCCCAAATCTGATCTCTGGCAAATTTCATTCTTTCCATCATCACTGCGGCCATATTTATCTCCTTATTTTGAATGGCCCAGTACATCATGTCAGAGTCGGCCTTTGTGCAAGAAGAAAATGTTGCACTTCTGGGAACTAAGATTTGACAGACAATAAAATGAAGGAGGCGGTTAAAAGCAGATAGTTGATTTATATCAAGCTTGCCGTCCCTTAGCTTGAAGCCCGGCCCTACAATTCCCAAACCTTTCACTTGGGCGTCCACAGTGTGAACCCCACTAAACCCGGAAGTTCACATCAAACAACATCTTCAGCAACTCAGGGTCTATTCTAATCAGGGTCCCTTTACTGAAGAAACTAGGACCCATCTTCCTCTGATCTCATACAAATGAAGAATGCTTTTACCAGGTCCGGATAACTAACCTCCAAAAGGTGGTGACTCCCGTCCACTGCATCTGATTGATCAAGTCTGCCATGCTGCTCATTCCATTTTTCCTCAGATTAGCAACATCGACTTCTTTATTGCCACAGAGCTTCGTCTTCACAAAGGTAAACCTCTCCTGCTGCTCAGGAGTGAGAAACTCGGCGCTGTAGCCACCCAAACTGCCGGCGATGACTGGTGCGGCCATGGATTCAGGTGGGAAAGTCTCTGGAGGGTTGAAACGGAAGGAGAAGAGAAGGAATCCTCAAGAAATTTTGCGGGAAGGAGGAGGAAAGGTTCAAATTTGCAGAGGGTTGAGATATGAGTTGTTAGGGCATCGGCTCATGCGACAAGATGAAAAAGGGAAAAAGGTAGACGATTAGATACGAATCATTCTGTCATTGATTTTATAAATAATTAATACGTTGTGGAAAGTGAGGCGCCAAAGGCGGCAGAAGAAGATAAAAGAGTTTGACTATTCAAACCAACTTCAATGAGAGAGCGGTTACAAAGGATAATTTGAATTTCTTTTGCTTAAAGCCATGGAGGGAAAAATTGCTTAATTCTGAAATTTAATGTGCCAGTTGTAAACAAAACTTTTCACAAATTGCACATGCCTAATTCCCTTCTAAGAGATGTGAATCTCTCTCGGGTAAGGCTTTTGTGAAAATGTCTGCTAACTGACCATTTGTATCAATAAAAGATATTTCAATATTACCATTTGCTACATGATCACGAATAAAATGATATCTAACCTCAATATGCTTGGTCCTTGAATGTTGAACTGGATTCTTGGTGAGATTATGGCACTGGTGTTGTCGCACAACAGTGGATGGATTTGATGTTTAATCCGAAATCTTCAAGTGTTGCTTTATCCATAAGAGTTGTGTACAGCAATTTCCAGCAGCTACGTACTAGCTTCAGCTGTAGATAGTGCTACTGAATTTTGTTTCTTTGAAGACCAAGATATTAACATCCTGCAAGAAATTGACAACAACCACTGGTGCTTTTCTATCTAATTTGCATCCAGCATAGTCAGCATCAGAGTAACCTACTAAGTTAATTTCACAATGTTTTGGATACCATAGACCTAAGTTATGAGATCTTGCTAAATATCTGAAATTCTTTTCACAGAAATTAAATGTGATTCTTTAGGATCTGCTTGATACCTAGCACACATGCATGCACTAAATAAATATCAGGTCTACTAGCTGTTAAATAAGGAGTGAACCTATCATACCTCTGTAGATCTTTTGATCTACTTTCTTACCATCTTTGTCATTCCATTCTTGTTGATGTACTCATTGGTGTTGACAGTGGCTTGGTTTTTCGAATCCAAATTTCTTTAAGAGTTCTTTTGTGTACTTTGCTTGACAGATGTGAGTTCCTTCCTTTCCTTGTTTGATTTGTAGTCCAAGGAAGTAATTAAGTTCTCCCATCATGCTCATTTCAAATTCTCCCTGTATCAACTTTTCAAAATACTTGCAAAGGGATTCATCAGTAGACCCAAAGATAATATCATCTACATAAATTTGGACTAGTAGAATGTGTTTGACCTTTGACTTTATGAAAAGAGTACTATCTACTTGACCTCTACTGAAACCATGGTTAAAAGAAAAGAACTAAGCCTTTCATACCAGGCTCTAGGTGCTTGCTTTAAAACCATATAATGCCTTGTGAAGTTTGAAAACATGATTAGGAAATTCTGTGTCATCAAAACCCGAAGGTTGTTCCACATAAACTTCTGTTTTATAAAACCATTTAAAAAAGCAGATTTAACATCCATTTGAAATAATGTTAAATTCAAAGCAGATGCATATGCAAGTAATATTCTAATGGCCTCAAGTCTAGCTACAGGTGCATAGGTTTCATCGAAATCTATGCCTTCCTCTTGAGAATAGCCTTGAGCTACCAATCTGGCCTTGTTTCTTAAGATTGCACCAGTTTCATCCAGTTTATTTCTGAACACCCATTTGGTGCCAATGACTGGATGGTCTGATGGTCTAGGAACAAGTGACCATACTTGGTTTCTCTTGAATTGATTTAATTCATCTTGCATGGCTACTATCCAGGATTCATCAGAAAGAGCTTCATTGACTGTCCTAGGCTCTATTTGAGAAACAAAAGCTAGGTAATCACAAGGAATAACATTACCTCTGTTCTTACCCCTATGGATGGATCACCAATAATATTCTCAAGTGGGTGATCTTTCTTGTATCTCCACTCCTTTGAAGATTTTCATGAGTAAGTTCTTATTGAAGGTCTTCCAGAGGTGGATCATCCTTGTCCTCAATTGATGAGTCTTTTAGTTTCTTGGATAGTTCATCTGTTTCCTCATTATCACTATCTACTTTCTTTCTCAAAGAAGGGTTAGTTTCATCAAAAATAATATGTACAGACTGTTCAATCAATAAAGTACGTTTGTTAAATACTCTATAGCCTTTGGGTTTAGAGGTGTACCCCATAAAGATGTCTTCATCTGACTTGGCACAACTTACCAATGTCCCTTTTTCCATTGTTGTGAATGAAGCAAGGACATCCAAAAGTCCTGAAGTGGCTGATCTTTGGCTTCTTCCCTTTGAACAGTTCATATGCAGTCTTCTTCAGGATTGGCCTGATCATTACTCGGTTGATAATGTAGCTTGCTGTGTGACTGCTTCAGCCCAGAAGTATCTTGGCAGATCATATTCTGAGAGCATAGTTCTTGCCATATCTAATAGAGTTCTATTCTTTCTTTCAGCGATACCATTTTACTGTGGTGTTCTTGGTGCTGAGAAATTATGCTCAATTCCTGATCATCACAGAATCTAGCAAACTTTTCATTCTGAAATTCACCACCATGATCTGATCTGATAGACACAATGCTGAACTTCTGATCTTTCTGAACTTTCTTACTGAAACTGACGAAGTTTTTAAAAGTGTCATCTTTATGCTCTAGGAATGATACCCATGTGAATCTTGATAGTCATCAACTATGACAAATTCAAAATTCTTTCCTCCAAGACTGGTAGTCCATTGGCCAAATAGATCCATAGAAGGAGCTCTAAGGTTTTGAGGTGGTCACCACCGTCTTTGACTTGAAGGAGCCTTTGGTGTGCTTTCCCTTAGCACAAGGTTTACATACACCATCCAATTTTGTACTAACCTTAGGTAGACCTTCCACAAGATTCTTCTTCAGCAATTTTCTCATGCCATCTATGCTGCAATGTCCTAGTCGTATGTGCCATAATTCAGTAGATTTATCTTTATTTGCTGCCAGACAAACATCTGAACCTTGAGTTCTTCAGATAGAGCACATACAAATTCTTTTCTCTATTTGCTTCAAAGATGACTGCTTTTCCTTTGTCATTCACAGAGCCACTGCCTATCACTGTTCCTTTCCCATTATCTCCATAGTGATTGTTCCTTCTTCAGCTTGGAGATGAGAGAATAACTTCTGGTTTCCTAACATGTGCCTTGAGCACCCGCTATCCAAATACCATTTGGATGCTCGAGAGATGTCCTGAAATAAAAACATCAAGTTTAAGTACCCAAATTCTTTTGGGTCCTGATGGTTAGTATCATTTATTTGCCTTTTATTATCCATTCTTATGTCTTGTTGGGCATGTCGTTATGATATGTCCTAACTTGTTGCAGTGACTACAGCAGGATAATTTGGTTACTTTTTTATATATCTGAAATCAGCTTTGTATGTTGTATCTTGTTCAGGTACAAATTTTGGTGTTGGATATGTTTTAGGATAAATTATGGTTTCTTCATTATCTGGGGGTGTATATCCTAATCCATTTTTCTTCTTACATGATCTTCTAGCACCTTTTATATGAGGGAGTTTTTACCATTAGTGAATTTTTCTAATGTGCTAGATAACTGTATATTTTCTTCTGTTGTGTTTTGATTTCAGTTTTCAGTTCATCTGAACTTACTTGTTTCTCTAATTTAGTTATTTGTTCATTCTTAGCTTTTAGGTCTTCACATAACAGTTCATTTCTTCTTTTAAGTTCAGTTATTTGACTTTCTAATTGTTCATTTTCTGATTTTAGATCTGAGTTTGTATTTTCTATACAGACTATGTTTTTCTTGCTTACTTTTATAATTTGGTTACTTCTTTATATTTTTCATATAGTTCGTTGAAAGCCTCTTCTAAACAATCAGAATCTGAATCATTACATGAATCAAAGGAGGAGTCAGAAGTTACCTTATCTTCAGTATTTGCATGAAGGCCAAGTTGGCTTTTTCTTCATCACTGCAGGAGCTTGACTCACTGTCTGAGTCGCTACTGTTTTCCCATGCTGCTGTCATCGCTTTCTTTTTGTACTTTCTGAACTTCTTGGAGCTGTCTTTCTTCCTGAACTCCGACTTCTTAAATTTGGGCACTCAACTTTAATGTGTCCTGGTCCTTACATTCATAACAGATGAGTTCTCCTTTCTTCATTTCTTTTCCATCTGGCTTCTTGAAGTCCTTGTTCCTTTTGAAGTGCCTTCTACCAGATTGAAATTTCTTCTTTTTAACCAAATTCGCTGCAATTTTCTAGACAGCATTGCTTCCTCATTCTCGTTGTCTGCATCACTTTCACTTTCAGCTGAACTTGCATCTGGTGAATCTTCTTCAGCTTTAAGGCGTTGGAGTGCTTCTTTCTGCTAGAGGACTCTCTAGCCTTTCCATGTTGATCTCATGGGCCATGAGGGACCCAATGAGCTTTTCTACAGACATTCTCTTCAGGTCATTTACTTCTTCTATTGCTGTGACCTTTGGGGTCCATGAGGACGGTAAGGATCTAAGTATTTTCTTACCATGTCTCCAATTTCATAGGTTTTCCCCAGACTGGCTAGTCCATTTGTGATGTCAGTGAACGACTAAACATTTGAGTTATGGATTCACCTGAATGCATCTGAAATCTCTCGTACTGAGTGACAAGAATGTCGATTCTTGTCTCCTTTACTTGTTTGTGCCTTCATATGTGATCCTAAGCTTTTCCCACATTTCCATTGAGGATTTGCAGGCTGAAACTCTGTTGAATTCCTTCTTACTTAGAGCACAACATAGGATGCTCTTTGCTTTGCAATTCAGGGAGATATTCTTTCTGTCATCATCTGTCCATTGTGCTTTCTCATTTGTGACTACCAGATCACCTTCTTCTACTATGGACCAAATTTGATAGTCGTGGCCTTGTAGAAAGTATTCCATTCTGGTCTTCCAGTAAGGATAATCTTCACCATCGAAGAGAGGAGGTCGGTTGACAGACTGACCTTCAAAGTTACCTTGGGCTACCATGGATCTTTACTCTTCAGATCGTTGGATCCTTTTTTCTTTGTCGAAGAGACTCGCTCTGATACCACTTGTTGCCCAGTTGACGAGCCCAGAGAGGGGGTGAATGGGTCTTTAGAAATTAATCTATTAATATCTGTAAATCAAAAACATTCACACAACAACATTCTTCGATAGAGATTAGTAGCAGTTAGTTCGTAAGAGAATCACACAAGGAAACAATCACACAACACAAGAATTATCCTGGTTCAGACCTCCTTTCCTTAGGAGTCCTACGTCCAGTCCCTGAGCAACAACTCAAGATTTCACTAACTAGGGTACAGTCCCCGTAAGGATGCTACAACACCCAGCTCAGCTGGTCTTCCTTCACACCCGAAGGGAATAGCAACACCCTAGATACCCACCAGGTCTTCCTTCACAACCGAAGAGAACAACACCCTGGATACCACCAGGCTTCCTTCACAACTGAAGGGAACAACACAAAGAGAATGAATGAAATTCAAGCCCCTAGATCAAGCTTTTGACAAGCAAGGATCTGAAGCAACTAGAACTGAGAGCAAAGATCTAAACAAGGCACACTCTCAGAACTATACGGGCTCTCTCAAGATTTTCACAAACTAGTGGAGAGCAAAGAGCAAAAACTAAGTGGAATGAGGTTCTTGGCTCTGGACTTCTTTTTGAAGAATTTGAATGCTTGAAATACGCAATGTATTTTCTTCTGTTCTTCTGACTTGTATTTATATCTTCAATTTGAAATCTAGATGTTGAAGTGTTCGTTGTCTCTCTTTTGAGTAGTCGTTAGACTGAATGACACCTGGAGTCTTGGAAGCTTCCAGTCAACAGCCTTTTGATCACTTGAGCACGCAAAGAGATGAGATCTTCAGAAATATCCTTTAGCTTCTATTTTGTTTAACGTTGTACCATGAAGCTAGATCAGAGGTCTGCATAAATGTCAATCTCAAATAGCAGAGCTAAGCTGTCTCTGTGACAGTCAATGTCAGTAGCAATGAAAATATAATGCCAATAGCTTAAGTCTAAAAGAGGGTATCAGAATAAGCACGATAAAGGATGATATTGTCTGCATGCATGCAGAGATACGTTCAGATCTCATAAATGCAGAAGCGTCAGAGAGATGTCTACGTGAATTTTGACTAGTCAACGCTTTTAAGAAAATAAGATATCAAGATATGAAATTGATGGCTATATGACTTATGAAGTCGTTATGAATACTAATAAGTCATATAGAGAGCAAATGTTATGAATACTAACAAGTCATTATAGAGAGCAAATCGTTACAACAATCAAGTCGTTGTGAGTTCTAAAGAAGTCGTTACGGTAACTTATGAAACTGTTACAACAATCAAGTCGTTGCGAGTTCTAAAGAAGTCGTTACGATAACTTATGAAATCGTTACAACAAGCAAGTCGTTGCGAGTTCTAAAGAAGTCATTACAGTAACTTATGAAATCGTTACAACAATCAAGTCGTTGCGAGTTCTAAAGAAGTCGTTACGGTAACTTATGAAATCGTTACAACAATCAAGTCGTTGCGAGTTCTAAAGAAGTCGTTACGATAACTTATGAAATCGTTACAACAAGCAAGTCGTTGCGAGTTCTAAAGAAGTCGTTACGGTAACTTATGAAATCGTTACAACAATCAAGTCGTTGCGAGTTCTAAAGAAGTCGTTATGGTAACTTATGAAATCGTTACAACAAGCAAGTCATTGCGAGTTCTAAAGAAGACGTTACGGTAACTTTTGAAATCGTTACAACAATCAAGTCGTTGCGAGTTCTAAAGAAGTCGTTACGGTAACTTATGAAATCGTTACAACAAGCAAGTCGTTGCGAGTTCTAAAGAAGTCGTACGGTAACTTATGAGTCGTTATGACAGGCAAGTCGTTGCGCTTTCTAAAAAATCGTTGCGATAATTTATAGAGTCGTTATGACATCGACTTGATTGAAGCAACATGACTTTTAGGTCTTATAAGGAATCGTTATGAATTTCAGCAGAAATCCATATGAACTTAGAAAGAATATCATGTTGAAAAGATTAAAGCTTCAGAGAAGTAATGCATACTTTATTGGCTTGATTGACCTTGGTATTTTTCCTGTACTTTAAGACTATGAAATATTCATTAGATATTTCTTATAAAAACTTGTTTAGTTTTGTTAAACACCAAATACATTAAAATTACATGGGGACAGACTGATCATCAGATATCGTCTGTATGCATGCAGAGATACGTTCAGTCTTCGTTAAATGCATAGCTGTCAAAAGAATATGTGCGAAGACTTTGACTATCCAACCTGATGAAAGGATAAGTCATATTTCAAGTTGACTGATATGAAATCGATGCATTTATGACGTATGAAATCATTATTCAACCTAACAACAAATCGTTATGAGACATGAAAGAATCGTTGTGAGATATGAAACATTCGTTGTGAGATATGAAATCATTTTGATTACTTAAGAAGTCGATGCGCAAAGCAAATCGTTATGAGAACCAAAGAGATTGATGTGATAAGAAAATCGTTGTGATCACTAAAGGAATCGTTACGAAAGTAAGTCGTTACGATGACTAAAGAAATCATTACGAGAGCAAGTCGTGACGATGACTAAAGGAATCGTTACGAGAGCAAGTCGTTACGATGACTAAAGGAATTGTTACGAAAGCAAGTCGTTATGATGACTAAAGGAATCGTTACGAAAGCAAGTCGTTACGATGTACGAGAGCAAGTCGTGACGATAACTAAAGGAATCGTTACGAGAGCAAGTCGTTACGATGACTAAAGGAATCGTTACGAAAGCAAGTCGTTATGATGACTAAAAGAATCGTTACGAAAGCAAGTCGTTACGATGACTAAAGGAATCGTTACTAAAGCAAGTCGTTACGATGACTAAAGGAATCGTTACGAGAGCAAGTCGTTACGATGACTAAAGGAATCATTACGAGAGCAAGTCGTTACGATGACTAAATGAATCGTACGAAAGCAAGTCGTTACGATGACTAAAGGAATCGTTACGAGAGCAAGTCGTTACGCTATCTCTAAGAAGTCGTTATAGGAACGATTTCTTTTGAGATCAGAAGAAGTTTCAATCTATGAAGAAATCGGTAAGGTACTTATGAAACAGTTATGAAGAAATCGTTACAGTTCTACTGTAATCGATATGATCTATAAAGAAAATCGATGTGTACTTAGACAAATATGATGTTGTAGACAATGTAAAGATGCTTACCTGTTTTGGCTTATTTTTCTTTGGTATTAATTCTTGTGCTTAAGACTTGTAGAAAATAGGTTAGACCTTTAATTAAGGATTGATAATTATCATAATAATAAAGTTTTATTAATTACCAAAATAGAAATGTAAGTACTTCTAATTACATGGGGATAGACTGTTCATCAGGAGATTGTAACATTTGTTTATAATGAGTAAAGAAAGAGATTTTGACAATTGAATTGTGAGCCCAACTTATTACTCATTTATCTATGACTTCTAAATGTTTGCTTGTCACATCTCTCGATTTGTCCCGCTGCTAAAATTAGGGGTATAATAAGAGGGCTATCTTTATAGGCACATAATCGATTGGATTGTCACGATAATCGATTTTGTCGAGAGTGAAGGGTTCCTTTTTTGGATTTGAGAAAGTCTTCGTGCACTTTCATATTGCACTTAAGTGCATATGACTAGGCACTAAATCCATGAGGCACTCAATAATTGGGTTGTCACTTGATCACTCCCCATGTGAGGGGTGTCACACGGATTTAGTGTCTAGTCATAGAGAAAGATTTGCTGCACTTTCAAAAGTGCAGCAAGTGCAATCCACATGGGCTGGCAGCCATGTGGCGCCAAAAAAGTGTCATGTGATTTTTTTTATTGGCGCCACATGGGTGTCAGCCCATGTGGATTACACTTGCTGCACTTTTGAAATGCAGCAAGTCTTTCTCCTAGTCATATTGCACTTAAGTTGAATAAGAAAGTGCACTAAGCATTTCTCTTTTGAATTATTATGATTTGGCTTCTGCATTGGTACTACTATTTTTTGATTAAGTGTAATAAGACAATCCAAGTAGGCTGTTCAAAATGTACCGTTGGATGATGTAAAGTAGAAGAGAAAGACTTAGTGCACTTTTGTATTGCACTTTAAGTGCAATATGACTAGGCAATAGTCTATGTGACATCCAACAATTGGGTTGCCACTTATCACTCCTCATGTGAGTGGTGCCACATAGATTCTTACCTAGTCATATTGTACTTATATTGCAATATAAAAGTGCACTAAACTTTTCTCAAAGTAGAATTGTTTTATAACGGATACATTTTATTTAAGTAGCAAAATAGGTTCTTCTTATATACGAGGCTATTTGGTACAGGTCATTATGAGTATTTAGTTTTAAGCGGTTAAATTGCTTATGTGGCCATTGTGTAAGGATATGACGGATTTTTCCTACCGAGCAATGGACTCATCAAATCCATCCGCTATTTTAGAGGTTCAAAGCAAAGAAGTGGCAGATCAGGCTCAGAGTTGTTAGACTTAACAAGATTGTAAGCACTTACTGTTGAAGATTTCAGCTTGTAATTTGAATTATTTTACTCTAGTTAGATACTGTGATGCTGGCTATTTAGAAACAACAATGTTATTAGGATTTGAGAATGGTGGATTTGTGTTAAATTATTTATTATAAATTTAGGTATATATAAATTAATCTTTATACTCTCTTGTGTTCGATTAGATAGGTTGTTTTCTGGTTAAAAAAATAAAACGCGTTTTCTTTAAATGGGACATGACAATATCACTTAATAATGTAATTTAATTTATGTTATAGTTATTTTAATGACTGTTTACATCTCTAAACTATATCTTCAGGCTCGTGGATGGAACTGTAGGATTTGGATCTCGTACTCTAGATTGTTGAGCAATTTAAAGTCATCGTTAGGATATCAAATTGTACTAGTCTGATATGACTTATACTGTCAATAGGATTAGGTTTTTTTGTTCTTTTTAATTTATTATTATTCTAATTGTAATGTAAATCAGAATGAGTCAAAATGTATTGATTTGATATGGATAGTATCATAAATTGGATGGTCTGATCTAATTTACCGTTTTAACTAATCTTATTTAAGTAAATAAATTAGGATAAATTAAGTAGATGCTTCTATCAAATATTTAACTTATTTTTAAATTTTTGATAGAACTGTAATTTATTATAATAAATGTTATTTTTTGTTACAATATATGTTAAGTCTTGTTATAACAAAGACTTTCTTTATTACAATTAAAGATTATTAATTAATTTACTCAATAAATTATATGTTTTTACTATTTTAAAATTTGACTAACATTTACTGTTTTTTTTTTTCCTTTAAAGGGACCAACTTTTACTGTTACATGCTAACATTTTCAGGATCTACACAATAAACCGGCAAACTTTGACAAGTTTCTACGCCACATTGTACAGTTAGAAGAGAGAGAGAGAGAGAGAGAGAGAGAGAGAGAGAGAGAGAGAGAGAGAGTACACACGTGCATGGGAGAGTAGTATGATGATGTCCGTGGCAGCACCGGCCATGTGATGTGAGCATGGGATGAGCGCCGCTGCAGAGAGGTACGGCTCGTCTCACCACAGTCACATGCACGAAGCCGCTGAAGTTAGGGAAGGTTGTCCCCATCCCCGCCCGTACTTAGATTTTGCATAAATACCCTTTAATTTATTATTTATATATGCTCCTGCTGTCACTGAATTATTAAGAATATATATTTTTGAAATTCCGAATCTCAAGATAGACTTTATATAAAAACATGGGAATATCATATGGTCGAGAGGGATTTATTTTTTAAATCTTGTCAAAAAAAGAGAGAAAATTTTAAGACTATATAATTCATTTTAATTGTAGAATTGCAGGATGTGGATGTGTAGATGTGTAGTCAATAAACCGTGTAGCAGTGCAAGTGTTTGAATATATTCGGAGATATTTTGATAATTCACACATATAAAGGGTATTCTATAAAAATATAATAACTGTAGAGACATGCATGTAAAAAGCCCTTTATTAATGAATCTTCCCCAACTTCCCATCCTCTCTCTCTCTACCCAAACCCAAAAAGCTAACCCAGGAAAACACAAAAAGGACTCCTTCCCTAGTCCTCAATTTTCATCATTAAACAGTCAGAAAAGATTAAAACAAGATCATCCCTAATTTTCTGTCCAAAACAATTTCAACTTGAAAATACACTACCAAAAAGTGCCTCTCTAAGAACCGAGCTTATGATTAAGTGATGAAGACCTTCCAGCTAAATCTTCGTGATCTAAGTTCAAATCTGTGTCCACGTACACTTACAAAAACAAAAACTCATTTATTAACCCAAGGATGGCCAATTTTAATACTCACATGAACACCGAACCGTCCACTCATGTGACCGGCCATAAGATGCGGGTTAATAATTTCAAGACAAATCAAACTTTTAGTTGACTCCAATCACAAGCTATCGATCGTATACATATTTCAACTTGGTTGGAGTAAATGGGTTACCCCACATAGCCTAAAGTTATGAACCTTATTTTATTCCTCTTGGTTGGAGTAATTAAGGAAGATGATGCATGGGCATCGCAATTAACTAGTAATTACTCAGATATATAGTTATTAAATTAGCATGAAAGCAGCCATTGACGTAGTCACTAATTAAGAGTACTATCAAAACTCTCGTCCACTTGCTTGTCTAACGAATGGCGTGTGTTAAGAGAGTGCCACTCTTTCCTGATTGGGCCGAGAAAAATCCCATTCTTCCGATGGAAAAGTAGTACTTATGCATGTCGCCCCCCCCCCCCCCCCAACGGCGCACATGGCTAATGGGGCAACCCCCTCTCTCACATCTATCTTCTATAATAAGAGTTTCATGTAAAGACAAGGTCACAGATAAGAGAGCCAAATGATGTAGAAAATAATTGAGATTATCTTATCCACGTCATTATGGTCATCTTTTTTATTTTATTTATATTATAAAAATAGAATTATGGTCAATTATTATCACTGTCTATTATCATTATTATCGACTCATGTGATGAAACCTAATATTTATACTAATATTTTGGACAAAGAGGTTATTTTTTACTGATTATGGGGATCCCAATATATAGAGATTACAGAAGGTGGAGAGAGAGAGAGAGAGATGGGAGAAGTTCTTTTTTTTTTTTTTAGTTCGTGTTACCGTACATATTAATTTAATTCTACCTGTAAGAATAACCGTGTTTGTTTGTGTGTGTGTGTGTGTGAGAGAGAGAGAGAGAAAGAAAGCTGTCTTGTACACATATATGTGCCGCCTCCTTTCCACCTTCCCTTCCTTCCCTCCACCACCACCATCACTGCTACCACCTGTTCAACCCAAGAGCTCGACGTCACCGGACAGCAGCGCCTGGAGAAGCTGCTGAGCTCGCTGGTTGGGAGGAGGATGGGGACCTGCCTCAGCAAAAAGAAGGAGTCCTCCACTGACACCACCAAGAAAAAACCCAACTTGAAGCAGGATATCCCCCAGCCCGTTGCGACCCCGCCGACGTCTGTCTCCCCGCCCCTCCCGGAGGAGGAGGCCGTAGTGAAGGAGGTGCTGACAGAGACGCCCCTCCCCTCCTCCACTACCACAAGGTCCAACTCCAGGAGGGCGCCGGAGGACCCTACGGCGAAGTCCCCCGGGAAGGTCGAGGCAGCTGCGGCGGCTGCGGCGGCCGCCCCCGACGGAGAGGACGACGGATCCGAAGTCGCGTCGGAGATCTACAGCGCCAGCGAGTGCTTCTCGGCCTCCACTGCGCTGACGGAGAAGAGGAGCGTGGGAGCGGAGGAGGCGGAGGCCGGCGAGGAGGAGACTTCGGCGCTGCCCAGTGGTGGCCCCCCGAGTGGTCGTCTCCCGGGGGAAGGTCTACCACCAGCAGCGGAGGCGCTCGACCCCCCGAGAGTCCCCCGCCCGGAGGGACCCCCGGACCGGTCCGGTGGCGCCAGATCCTCCCCCTCGCCAGCGAGGCGGGCGGAAGGGAGGCCCTTTCCCGGCAACGGCAATGCTGCTGCGCCCGGGTTGTGGAAGGGCCACGCAGACAGGTCCGGGAGGAGGTCAGTGTCCCCCGCCGCGAAGCGAGTGGCGGACGCTCGCGGTGCCGGCGGCGGGGTCAGCAGGAGCTCGTCGATGAGGAAGACAGCGACGGCATCGCCGCGGCGGCCGCGCCCGGCGCCGGCGGGCGGTACGGCTGGGGTCGGCGTGCGGAGGGCGGCGGCGGGGGGAGGGGAGGAGGCGCTGCTGCCGTCGCTGGGGCAGGAGGAGGTGGAGAACCCCCTCGTCTCCTTGGAATGCTTCATCTTCCTCTGAAGCACACAAAAACAAAAAAGGAGGTTTTTTTTTTTTTTGTACGCGGCTTCACCTCACAACCTACTTCCCACTTCTTCTTCCAACTTCTTCTTCGTTCATGGTGCCGTAGATCAGGAGTGGACCGGGGAGGGAGATGAGGAGGGCGTGCGAGATTGTGTGCTCCTCGCTGTGGGCCGTCGGATCTCCCATGGACGGACAGATGATGGTTTTTGGACCCTGAGCAGAGCTGCTGCCTGATCAGTGTCAGAGCGGTACAAGGGAAGGGGATGGGCCGCTGTGTAGTATGTACTGTCCTAACTGTGTACACCATTTTTCAGCTACAAATGACAGTGTGAGAATCCACCTCTTAATGGGCGCATGAGAGACAGGGAGGTGATGGCTTGGAGGTCATGGCAGGGAGACCATGCCAACTTTCAAATTTTAGGTGGATGCCGGCAATTCAAACCAACGCAGTACATATGCTTTCAAAAGTTTCTATACTGAACTAATGTTAAGTTCAAAAAATGGAGAAGATTTGCTTGTGATTTTTGTTGGTTGCCTCGCTTCCATCTTGAGTTGTACCAACTGGGTCAGGTCCACAATTACAAAGATGTGTGTCCTTGGAAAAGCTGGGGACCAAAGAGAGGACTGAGTACCTGGGTCATCATCTCACCTCCCACGCCTTTATACTCTCTCTCTCTCTATATATATATATTCTCACATCAGAGGGTCTCTGTATTGTCCTTCCCTTCCTGCTGAATTTGGAGACTAAATTTGATCTCCTTGCCACAGTGAGATCCATGTGGATGTGAATCTTAGCATATCTCCATTATGTGAGCATCTATCAGGCTATGGGTTTATCCATCTTCTCTGTCCCATGGGATGGAAAATTTAGGTGGATTTTGCTGATTGGCTATGCCTGCATCTACTGGTTCAGCAGACAGACATTTCACTGTGATAAGATGGCTGTAGCTTTTCTCTCTCCTTTTGTGTAAACTGCCCACATCCTCTGTGGAGACTTGTTCTTGTGTCTATTCTCTTCTCTTCTTTTGTCCCAATCAAGGGAAGATGTGATGTAGCATGCGGGGCATTTTGACGTGATGCCTACGTCCAAGTACAGTTGTGTTTTGATAACACTTTGTCCAACACTAAATCATTACCTGGGAGCCAGATTATAGAAGCCCTATAAAATGGCCCCTTTTTATAACCAGCTAGAGTAGACTCGGATAAGGTAATTTAGGTTTAGTATTTTTCTCTTTTGATGTGAAAGTTACTAACCTAACAGAATACTTAAACCCATAGGTATAGGTTAAGGCCTAAGGGTTATTCTGGATGAGAGTGCCTTTATCTGAACTTATCCATCCAAGTTACTAAATAGCTCCTAAACCAAGAAAAAAAGAGCAAAACATCACATCTTAAAATTAGATGGATACACTTTCCTTCACTATTTTCTTTGTAATGCTGAAAATGTATGAAGGTGGAGTAATGGTAGCTTCCAAAATGTGTCTTATCATATGCATCATATACTTAATCTTTTCGTTTTCTTTTGTTCTTTCAATACACTCTACAATTTCTCACAGAAGACATCCTATAATTAATGAGAGGACAAAGGCCATAAAATTCAAATCCACGGTTCTCCTTTGGACAGGTATTAAGCCATTTCGCAGGGTTTTGTTTTATCCGAAAGCTGAGGAAAATTACGTTAAAAAGACAGATTTTGAAACATTTCTGTTGGCGCCATGATCCAATTGAAAAAAAATACGCACGCGCGCATAGATATATATACATATATAAGCTAATTCGAGTAAACTCTCTTGACTTTTTTTAAATTTTCTTATATATTATAATAATTTATTAGTTGACCATGAACGTAAAGTAAAATTTTATTTTCGGATACGATTTTGTACGATAGTGGGCTTGACCCTGGACAATAGATTAATCCACTTCCAAGCAATCATGTCACTTTTACCAATATTTTGTCTCCATTATATTCTTTTTTTGACAAACCTCCATTGTATTCTTAAAAGGCGAGTAATCCTTGTAAACGTGGCAAGCACAAATTCATCTGAAAAACACTTTTTACCGCGCTATGACGGATGAAAAGTTTGTCCGACGAAGGCAACTGATTGGTCAGACACCCAAGCACCACATGTCAACAAGACTTTGGGACCAACCAATCTAAGTGCTGTGCTAAAAAGTTTCTCATTTCATCTGATCGATCCATGAAGAGAGAGAGAGAGAGAGACCTTTAGGTCTTATCTGAAAATTTTATCACCTCCTTCGGATCAATCATATGGAGATTTATAACATAAAGTACCAATAACAACATAATCTGTAATAGCTAATTAATGGCCATTTATTACAAATGAGAATATCAATAAGGTTAGTTACATTTTCTCAGAAGCATGACCCAAGGGAGAAAATTCAGATCAAGCATCCCAAAAAAAGATAAAATTTTTGGCAGGTTAGCAGGCAATAATCAGTTCTCGTTTGGGACTACAAGACGCTCTCCACCTTGCACCAGCTTTGCGGATCGTATCAAGTCCCCTGTTTTTATTTGGGAGAGTACTTCCCTCCCACAGTTGTATATCTGCAGATAGGAAAAGGGAAACAGCATGGATAAGAACAAGGAAGCGTGCGGGAAACAGCAGGCAGATTTAGTAACTTCATGTCAGGCTTTGCCTCTAGTATGCATTATTTCAACTTGGCAGTTGGAGAACATTACCCGAAAACTGAAAACTGGCCTTCATCAAAGGAGAGTCCTCCCAGACCAGACTGCAAGACAAGTTTCAGCTTTTATCAGTAAGAGTAAAGTGCAAG